>SJYO01029184.1:38965068-39220988 GCA_006410555.1 Capra ibex | reverse complement strand
CTCCCTCTCCCACCCTACTAAACCCTCTTACTGTAAGATTGTACATATGATAGTACATTCTTAACTTAGCGGTCAGATACAGACTACGTCCTATGTCGTACGAACCTCGACCACGTACCCCTACTGGGTCTCTCTACAATACCCCTCCCTCCACCCTCCCCCCAAGTACAAACCCTTGCGTACATTCTTAATTTCTAAAATTTTAAATTTTTTTTTATTTATTTTTTAGTTTGTTTTTTTTATTTTTTTTTTATTTTATTTTATTTTTAGTATACTAATAGAGTTATCTACGTCTCTTTTGGAAAGTGTTTTAAGTTGTAGGTAAATACTACTTTTGAGAGGTCTTTCGTCCTTATCTTCCTTGTATGTAGTTGTATTATTTTCGATATATACTGTTTGGGTATCGTTTGTAATAGGAGGTACCACTTTTTAACTTTCGTAAAGGGGAATTCAGTCCTTGTTCCGTTCCCACGGGTGATAGTGGTGATGATAAGTTGTATCAAAACCTGCAAAACAACTCCTAAAAACGTAGATACAAGTAGTGACCGTAACCGGACATTAAAAGAAAAAAACACCGTAGAAAAAGACCAAAACCATAGTCCCACTGATATCGGAACATCTTTCTCAAAACTTCAAAAGGAAGGAGACGCTAAAAGACCTTATAAAATTCGTCCTATCTACAATCCAGAAGAGATTTGAAAACGATTTTAATCTGAGACTTCCGTAGACCTGGAACTGAAGACAAAAACCTTCTAAAAACTAATGGTGAAACTTAAGACACGGACACTAACCAGACAAGTGTAAAAGATAAAGAAGGACCAAGTCAATTCCATCCAATATAAAAATATTCTTAAACAGGTAAAGAAGGTCCAACAGTTAAAATAACCGTGTGACAACGAGTATCACCAGAGAATACTAGGTAGTAAAAAGATACGACAGAAAACATTGATGAAACAGTAAAGATTAAAATTACTAGACTCAGAAGAGAGAAAAAAAGAACTCTTCAAATTGATTATCAGTTAAAGAAAAGATCAGAGTTTTTTTTTTTGTCGAAAGTCGAAATAACTCGAAACGATATCAGAGGAAGGAAAGAGAAAGTAAATAAAGGTGAGACTTAAAATACTAAAGTATGGAAGATGATTTAAACTCCCAAAAAATTTTTAATAAAAAGATCAACGAAATTCACATTCCAACGTAGCAAATAAACTACAAAGAGAACAATGAATTCCATCCGAACATAACGATAGTTGAAGGAAGAATCATGACGAAAGAAACGTAAGGTATCCAAAACTCAATAGTACAAAAGTAACAGTAAACAAAAATACATATAAAATTAAATGAAAAAAAGAAGTCACCAAACAACAAATAAGACTTCGTATAACGAATCGAAGGTACACAAACACAAAAACATCAAAAAAAAAAAAAGAAGTCAAGTATAAATTAGAATATCGAAACACCAGTCTTTTCTATGAACTTTTCTAAAGTCAAAAAATTTTAAATGGTTCCGAACTAAACACTGGGTTCTAGACTAGATAGGACCTCTTACAAGGTAAAAGTGAACTCTTTTTTCACTTTAGACAAAAAAAGTACTTTACTGGACATCTATAGTCTAGGTTGACCAGACTACATAACAAAGTTCGAAAACAAAGGAATAATTGAAAGACAGACCTAGTAGACAGGTAACCACACTCACCCTATAAATTTAGAGGGTGATGGTAACACAATGACAACTCAAGGGGAAATTATCTACAATTGTAAACGGAATACGTAACTCCACGAGGATACGACCCACGTAAATATTAATAGTATAGAAGAACCTAACTGGGGAACTAGTAATACATCACAGGAAGGAACAGAGAACATTATCAGAAATAAAATTTCAGATTAAACAGATTATATTTATAATAAAGGTCTGTCTACTAGATCTTTTAATTATTTCTAAAATTATTTGAAGGACCTAACCCACCGATAAAGAAAAGGGTACAATTCCTTCAAAAACTGATATTATAGGAGTTTAAAAAAGAGGACGAAGGAAAACTATAGATAAACGTACCTTATAGAAAAAGGATGGGGAGTAAAAGTCAGACACATACAGGGATCCAGACTCCATCCAGAGAATTCCTGTCTTATATATCACTTACCAGAACGAAAACATAGGTAAGTCAAGTCACTTAGACACAGAAAACCAACCTCGTAAATCAGGTAAATGTAAATTCCACTAATAACTAAACACACTAGGATAATGGTAAATGACATAACAAAAGTCAAACAAAAACATTCTGTAAAGAAAGAGAACGTAAAGGATGGATCTCTTTAAGAAAATCGTAAACAACATTACAACTAAACCACCACGACTTAAGAGAATTAAAAACGAAAAGAGATTTCGAAAACCAAAGAGGAAGTTTAGACTTACTCTAGGAACGACATATCTCATTAGAACCAACATCGAAAAAGAAGGAAAGTAGTAAAATTCATCTAGGATGGTGAGGGAAGACAGGACGTCTCAAAGACAACTTTCTGTCCGACATTTTGAATACCCCTAGGTGAACATACAATGAACATCGAAAAGGAAACGACTAAAATTATAAACAAGAAACATATATTATAAATAATCAAACTAATTATATATAAAACTACACAAAGAGAAACCCAAATAGGACATACCCTGAGAGACTTCAAGGACCTAACCCACCTATAAATAAAAGGGTAATTTTTATTATTAAAAAAAAAAATAACTTCCTATTAACGAAATGTCTTAAAACAACAAAAAACAGTTTGGAGTTGCACTTAGTTGGTATCCATATGTATATAGGGGAGGCAAAACTTTGAGGAAGGGTAGAGGGAGGGGTAGAGTGGGGAGATCCAACTGTGTCTCGGGGACAAACTCAAAGGACTGGGTATGTCGTTTAAGGACAAGCGATAGATAAAATTTATAACATTACATACAAAGGTACAATGAGAAAGGTATGTAGAGTGGGAGAGAAGAAGAGAGGGTTAAAGGTATACAGATAAGAGATACAGAAAAAGAGGTGACGACAGGACATTTTTCAAGAAGTCGTGGTAAAAAGATCTAAGGTATATATACGTACTCTTATACTACAAATAGAATGAGAAAGACTGTATGAAGTGAGACATATTATCCAAGATCCAAGTAGGTGGAGTAATCTTGACTAGGGTTACACAAGCAAAAATACCGACTCATGATAAGGTAACACGTATACATGGTGTTGAAGAAATGGGTAAGTAGACAGATACCCGTAGATCCAAAAAAGGTACAAGATCGATAACATTTATCACGACGTTACTTGTTGCCCTACGTATACAGAAAAAGTTAAAACCAAAGGAGTCTGATATACGGATCCTCATCCTAAGGACCCAAGAAAAGGGTAAAATTCTTTCAAAACCTGATGTTATAAGAGTTTATAAAAGAGTATGGTACAGGAAACAAGAGGAAGTCCCTGTGTATTCTAAGATTTCAACCATGGGAATTACAACAGGGTCTCCAGAGACTCTTACAGGAGTTAAGGAAAAATAAGAAAAGACAAATAAGACGAGACGAAGCCAAAAAAGGTGTTAAAAGAGAAGGTCGTGTGAATAGGTTAGAAGACAGAGTCTATAAGGTAATAACCAATGGAGATCACATAAACATTAGAGTCAATAACACAACAAGTAACGACTGACAGATAAAAAGATCTAGGAATTTGTAGCAATTTGTAAATAACATAGAAGAGCTAGACACGGAGGTCAGATAAATAGAAACGGAGACACAATAAAGGTTCCAAAATCTAGTAGAAATGATAGTGACTTAAGACTTAATAAAAAGTTCATTTAACGAATAAAAGAAAAGTAAACAAACCATAACACCCAAAAATGGTACAAGGAAGTAGACGAGGTTCAAAGATACAGAAAAGTAAAACAAATTAAATGACAAAAACCCCAGAGGAAAGACGTCCGATCTCCTATTAAACAACAAGTCAGTGAGTCAGTACAGACTAAGAAACACTTGGGTACTTGACGTCGTGTGGTCCGAAGGGACAGAAAGTGATAGAGGACGTCAAACGAGTTTGAGTACAGGTAATTCAGTTACTACGGTAGGTTGTTAGAGTAGGAGACAACGGGGGAAGAGGAGGAGTCAGAAAGGTTTACAGTCCCGGAAAAGGTTACTCAGTCAAGAAGTGTAGTCCACTGGTTTAATAACTTCGAAATCGAAATCGTAATGAGGAAGACTACTTATAAGTCCCAATTAAAGTAAATCCTAAATGAACAAACTAGAGGAACGATAGGATCCTTCAGAAAAGGTCGTGGTGTCAAGTTTTCATAGTTAATAAAGCACAAGTAGGAAAGAATATCCAGTTGAGAGGGTAGGTGTGTACTGATAACCTTTTTGGTATCGAAACTGATATACCTAGAAACAGTCGTTTCTTCCTAGAGATGAAAACTTATACCCTAGATCCAAACAGTATCGAAAAGAAGATTCCTAGTTCACCGAAAATTAAAGTACCGACATCAGTGACATGTGTCACTAAAACCTCTGGTTCTTTTATTTCAGACAATGATAAATGTAAAAAAGGGGTAGATAAAAGGTACTTCATTACCCTGGTCTACGGTACTAGAAGTAAAAACCTCACAACTCAAAATTATGTCGAAAAAGTGAGAGAGTAAAGTGGAATTAGTTCGTCTAGAAATCGAGAGGAAGTGAAAGACGGTACTCCCACAACAGTAAACGTATATACTCCGATAACTATAAAGAGGACCGTTAGAACTAAGTTAGAACTCGAAGTAGGTTGGACCGTAAAGTGTACTACATGAGACGTATATACAATTTATTCGTCCACTGTTATATGTCGGAACTACATGAGAAAAGGGTCAAACCTTGGTCAGGTGACAAAGTACAGACCAAGATCGACAACGAAGAACTGGACGTAGGTCCAAAGAGTCCTCCATCCGTTCCACCAGACCATAAGGGTAGAGAAATTCTTAAAAGGTGTCAAACAACACTAAGTGTCTCAGTTTCTGAAATTACATTAGTCACTTCTTCTTCATCTTCATCTACAAAAAGACTTTAAGAAAACGAAAAAAATTACTGGGTTACCTACAACCTTTAAACTAGAGACTAAGGAGACTGAAAGAATTTGGATCGAACATGTAGACCTTTAAGAACCAAGTCTATGACAACTTCGGAGAGAACTTCCCAAAACTCGTAATGGAATGATAGTACAGTATCAAGGAGAATAAACACCTAAGACGGTGACACCCACCTCAACTTGGTCAAGGGACAATTTCAAAGGACCCACCCTCATTAACACGGACAAGAGAACACACACTTAGACTTAGAACAGGGAAACTCCCGTCAAGACACAGGTTATCACACAAAACTCCACAGATACCCGAACCATACCGAAACCCATCGGAAAGATATTACCCTATTCAAAACAAGGACAAACGATTACTAAACCATACACCGTAAGTCGTGACCTAGAACCGGAAGCCCACCCAGAACTAGAATAACAACTCTACCTCCGAAAACCTTCTCGAGAGAAACTAATTACAGGGTACACTAGTCCTCAAGAGTCCACCAAGTTTCAGGACCTGAACCCAGAGGGTGGAGTCCCCAGGTCTTAGTCGGGGAATGACATCGTGGTTCTGAAGTGTCCAGAGTGTTGTGTCTTTTGTTATAGGGTCCTGATTACCAATCTATCGGTTATCGGTTCTAATGGGTTTCTATGAACACGTGAATGTTACTCTTTTGTCTTTTTTTTTCTCGCGAGTCGCCCCCCCCCCCCNCCTCAGTTTTTTCCACTAACATTTGTTTGGGGATTCACATTTACATATGATTTTTGATCTGATTGTTTTTATGTTTTAGTTTACGTACCCCTTTTACGTCATATTAATTTATCATGAAATTTTTATCCCTCTTTTATTTTACTTAAATAAATTTATACAAAATTTTCCCTTTTTCAGTCAATATTTTATATTTAATTTCCCTATTAACTCTTTCTTGTAGTACTCTTCTTATACTTTTTTTTTTTTTTTTTCTAATTTTGTTCAGCAAGGAACTCTCCTGAGTTCGCTTATTTGTTTGGGGATTCACTTTTACTCGTGATTTTTGAGTTAATCGCTTTGATATTTTAGTTTTGTACCTTTTTACGTTATATTGATTTATCGTTACTTTTTCATCCTTTATTTATTTTACTTAAATAAAATTTTTATTATACAAAAATTTTACCTTTTTAATTCAATATTTTTTAATTTTCTTATTATTTCTTTCTTACCGTACTCTTGTTATACTTTTTCCTTTTTTTTTTGTCCTTTTATATATATTACACCATCAAGGTGAAGGAGGAGAATCCTCCGGGAGGTTACAACCTGACAAGAGACCTAGACGACACCCCTATCTAATCTGAGATTAGACCGGGAGGATGACATACGTGAACGGAGATAACAGGTACCAACGTCTCCATCCCGAAAAGAAAACACACTTGAAAGTGACAGGAAAATATATAAGGTATCTGTCTCAGATGGATATAACTAGTACACCTAAATTAGACGTCGAACATGTCGACCACCTTTCCAAAAACTAGGAGAAGTAATGGGGGAGACGGGAACCTCAAGTAACACCTAAATAGTGGTGGAGACGTACACCCAGTAGATGTCCTTGAACAAAGACTCCGACGGGTTTCCTGAACCGAGACGGGGACACTACTGACCCACACCGTCACCGTGTCGACGAACCTAACTCCCCTTAGATCACCACGGTCTACACTTCCGTTCGGTCGTCGGTGCCCTCGTCCTCTATTCCGTAATAATCTCGGAAAAAGATCGGAGACCGTCGAAAGTAAGTTTCCCCAAGGGACCGACCAGGAAGAAGTAACAAACCGTGTCATTCGTGAGTTTCTCGTGGGGTCCGACCCCAGGAAGAGATAATGAACGACGTAGTCCGTGAGTTTCCCGACGAGAGAGACTCCAGAAAGAGAACAAGTCGACGTCCGTGACCGTACCACCCTCTCTCTCTGATGTCACTACCGAGGTGGGACACACACACTGAGTCGTCATAGTGGGACGGAGGTATCGACGGACCGAAAGGAGGTTCCCGTAAGAGACTTTATCAAAGAAGGGAGTACAGGTGAACCTGGTAGAAGGATGTCAGTTGTCGTCAGGAATGACGGGATTCTAACAATAGTTAGGGAAGTGGGGTCGAGGATCAGTGTTGTACATGGTCCCCTTAGACAGAGGGACAGGTCCAATACATCCTGACACCATGACTAACAAACACACCAAGAGTGAGGGAAGTCTGACAGTGTCTATCGACGAAGTGAGAGGTTGTCAGAGTCTACGGAGAGGACCTAGAGTTTGATAACGAGACTACACCCCTTAAAGTGGGGACGAAATCAAGGAAGTGGAAATCACACGTCCAGGTCAGGGTAAGTTAGGAGAAAAAGGGAAGGAAGGAAGTAGGATAACTCATAACGTACCCAGATATATAAAGAAAGACCACCAGTCCCTGAGGATGGTCGAGAGCCGACCACGAGACACTCTAGGAGACGTAGACTTCTACATAAGGACTACGTAAGTGCCTCTTTCTTCATGAGGTGTAGGTGGATGTGTAGACGAGAGAACAGTGGGAGATGGTTATAAACACGAAATACAAGAAAGAAGTAGGGAGTACAAGACTCTAAGGTAATAGTAAAGAGAGAGACTAAGTTCGTACAGAAAATTACTATAAAAATCTTCATCCAGAGAACATTTGTATAGGAGAATGGACAGGAAATAGACTCTAAAAAGAACTAAAAGGATGTAATAATTTCCTATTAAGTCGTCTTATATCTTAAAACCGATTGTCTAAAAAGAAAGTGGTACATTTCTTATATCACGGGTAAGATTGAAGGTATGACAGACTACTCTTTACGATAGTAAACTTAATAAAAAGTTGATATCCATTTTAAAATAGAACGACTAATCCCAAAAGAGAGAATTGTTGAAAGTATATGTTGTGTTCCGTGTTATTTAATAGTACAACATGTAATGTAGGGTACATAAATAGAATATTGACTTTCGAACATAGACAACTGATAGGGGCGGAGACCTTGAGTGACGACACGGTTAAAAAGTTCAGGGTTCCAGGGATCGGGATCACAGGAAAAGGAGAGATGAAAAGCATTGAAACGAAATACACATTATGAGTACCAAAAATCCACGTGTATCGTCCTCTATAAAGTAGAATAAGACCTTGTCCTTCAGTGATATTAGAGCACTTCAAAATAATTGTAATTTACCCGATTACACATATTTCATGAATTCTGTCACGACTGTGTATAATACACAAGTTAATTGTAAATGTAATGAACAAGATTTTCAATTATTGGACATTTTCAAACGAAAAATATAAAACTTTTATATCCAAAATAATAAATGATACATAGTTTGTCATTTATAGTTACTTGTGTCTGAAATTATAAGAATTACCTGTATTCTTCATTTCTAGTGTAACAACATTTCGGAAGTTTTCCTAAATCTATAAGTACCTCTCTACTCTATACCATAAACACATATTAGTTCGGAGATTCCATACGACATGTTTTCCTATCAGAACGACACTAAACTTGGACCCAAATATACCTTACACCGATACTTATCGACGACGATTACGACAATCAGATAGGATAGGTAGAGATAGTGAACGTGATCCCTCAACATAAAAAATACCGGTAACTAAACTTTCGTTAAACGTCAGTAAGTATAGTTACATTTTATGACGTATATGAGTAGAGTGTAGTTTTTATAATATGTTCCTGTCCCTTTCAGTTAGATGTACTTACAACGTCATAAATAATTCCAATAAAAGTTTAAAGTCGGGTGGTTATATGTGAATTAATCCCTTCCGTATACATATTATTCATCATTTTAATTTTTATACCAGAGTATCTTATACCTTGAATACTATACAATAATTATTTAAAAATACGATATTAGTAATCGTTTGTTCAGACGAGAAACTCTTAACGCAATCTTTTCAACCCCTCCCGACCTTAGAAGTCTCTGTAACAAGGTAGTGTTAAGTTTATCTATCCTCTTAAGTTCCTATCTTAGTAATTCTCAGAATTCAGTGAATCCTACTTAATTAATCGATTTTTCATTTGTTTGTTTGTTTTACTTAGGGAAACCTTCTTGTCTTATATGTACTTTTTACCTTTTCAACTTCTTCCCTTTTATACATATCCGAAAATACTAACTTTGGACTGTCTATTACTCAATTTTCTGTTTCATGTGTGGTTTTCGTATTTTGTTAAACGTTTTCTCCTTAAGACAACTTTCATAAAGTCACGTCACTACGAAGAAACTAGTACGGTGTGAGTGCAATAGTAGAGATTCCCGTTCTTCTAGTAGATGATCTTTTAGATCTGACATCTAATCTGATAAAACTAACTAACCCCAGGACTGTAAAAAGGAAGGTTGTCCCAAAGTTTTTAATCTATCATACTTAACTGACTAGAGTACTCTGTAGTCTCGACAAAATTAGAGTGGGGTGAGTCAAATGTTACCATATTTTACGACGTTTTTAGTTCGTTCAACATACCTTAAGTAACTATTAAGATCATAGTAGTAAGTTCCATTAAAGCATATATTTTCTCTTTCCTTCTTATAGGATTTTACGGACCTTACAATATTTATCAGAAAAAAGACCTAGAAACGTGGAGGTTTAGAAGATAATAACAATCAAATAGTATAATTGTATTATTACTCTCATCCATAGACGATAAATTCATTTTGAGTCTTATCATTATACCTGTTTATTAACCTAATACTCAGTTTTAAAAACTTGTGATCGGAACTACGACAGTAATTAAACGACACATGGGAACTCATTCAGTAAATTTTGAACAGATATAGAGTCCAAACAAAATTAAAAAAAATTAAGTTATTTATTTTCTTCCATTTTACACGGGATGGAATATCTTAGTTACATAGTTTACTCTTCTTATATTTTCATTAAACACTCTTATTTTATAACATATCAAAGAGGGTAATTATATACGACCTAAATACCTTTTATCTTTATGTAAATTTTACATGAAGGTATCTTTTTGTTTAAAAATAATCTTTGAAAAAGTTATTAATTTTTTTATCATATATCTCTCTTAAAATTTTAAGAGAGATATATATAGTCAAGTCAAGTCAAGTCAAGTCAGTGAGTCAGCACAGGATGAGAAACGTTGGGCACTTAACGTCGTGTGGTCCGGAGGGACAGGTAGTGGTAGAGGGCCTCGAGTGAGTTTGAGTACAGGTAGCTCAGGCACTACGGTAGGTCGGTAGAGTAGGAGCCAACAGGGGAAGAGGAGGACGGGGGGTTAGGGAGGGTCCCAGTTTGAGAAAAGGTTACTCAATTGAGAAGCGTACTCCACCGGTTTCATGACCTCAAAGTCGAAATCGTAGTAAGGAAGGTTTCTTTAAGGTCCCAACTAGAGGAAGTCTTACCTGACCAACCTAGAGGAACGTCAGGTTCCCTGAAAGTTCTCAGAAGAGGTTGTGGTGTCAAGTTTTCGGAGTTAAGAAGCCACGAGTCGGAAGAAGTGTCAGGTTGAGAGTGTAGGTATGTACTGGTGTCCTTTTTGGTATCGGAACTGATCTGCTTGGAATCAGCCGTTTCATTACAGAGACGAAAACTTATATGATAGATCAAACCAGTATTGAAAAGAAGGTTCCTCTTTCGCAGAAAATTAAAGTACCGACGTCAGTGGTAGATGTCACTAAAACCTTTGGGGGTTTTATTTCAGACTGTGACAAAGGTTACAAAGAGGTAGATACAGGGTACCTCTCTACCCTGGTCTACGGTACTAGAAGCAAAAGACTTACAACTCGAAATTCGGTTGAAAAAGTAAGAGGAGGAAATGAAAGTAGTTCTCCGGAAAATCAGGGAGAAGTGATTGACAGTATTCCCACCACAGTAGACGTATAGAGTCCAATAACTATAAAGAGGGCCGATCACCTCCACTACCTTAAGGTCATCTCGATAAAGTTTAGGACTTTCTACTACGACACTTTCACGACGCGAGATATACGGTCGTTTAAACCTTTTGAGTCGTCACTGGTGTCCTGACCTTTTCTAGTCAAAAGTAAGGTTAGGGTTTCTTTCCGTTACGGTTTCTTACGAGTTTTATGACGTGTTAACGTGAGTAGAGTGTACGATCATTTCATTACGAGTTTTAAGAGGTTCGGTCTGAAGTCGTTATACAGTTGGCACTTGAAGGACTAAAAGTTCGACCAAAATCTTTTCCGTCTCCTTGGTCTCTAGTTTAACGGTTGTAGATGACCTAGTACCTTTTTCGTTCTCTCAAGTTCTTTTTTGTAAAAAATGAAATAACTGATACGGTTTCGGAAACTGACACACCGAGTGTTATTTGACACCTTTTAAGACTTTCTCTACCCTTATAATCTGGTGGACTGGACGGAGGACTCTTTAGACATACGGCCAGTCCTTCGTTGTCAATCTTGACATGTACCTTGTTGTCTGACCAAGGTTTATCCTTTTCCTCATACAGTTCCAACATATAACAGTGGGACGAATAAATTGACATATATATATATTAAAATCTTATATATATCTTAAAAACTTATTGGTTTGAAAAACGGAAACAATAATTATATTGAACCAGTACTCACTTCTCCTTTAAACCCGGTGACAGTAATTTTCAGATAGTATAAACTATTTCAGTTTATTAAAGGAGTTCCTGTGATCCTTTATAAAGAGTTAACTCGTGGACACAAAAGTCTTGTCTAACGTAAAAGAAGGTAAAATGGATTTGGTGGTTATATACATCTTCTACTTGTTAAGATAAAGATGTTATGAGCTACGTTTGTGAACTAGGTACGGTTTTTAATAGTGTGTAATAATAGTTATATTAGACATCTACTAACGTATTGTCAATAGTAAAAGAGGAAGTGTTATAATTAGTTGGATACTTTCTCTAGAAAATTAGTTGCTATTAGTTCTTTTTTAATCTATGTCGTATTAACTTAATAGAAAGGTATAAGGGTCGATATGTTATTACAAGATTTTATGTTATAGTAACTTAGAATTAAACTCGGTAATCTTTGTATCGAAATAGATACTAAAGTTGTCCAATGTGAAGTTAGATTCTTATATTTTAAGGTCCAGACTCCAACAACTCAAACGAAATAAAAAAATAAAAAATATATATAAGAAAAAATTTTTTCTTTTGAAAAAAAACAAAAATGTCACTTTATTTCGTGTATAGTAAAAACCTCAATGTTTACAAGTCTCTTCCTTATAGATGGACTTTGGTACGGAATTTGAACACCTCACATTCTTACACTTCTCTTTTCGGTCTTAAGATTAAAACGAGAAAGGATCTCTATGACTCCGGGAGATTCTCCACGATATGACGATATTTGTCTTGTATCACTCCCCTCATGATTTCAGACCCAGTCTTCTATTCAAAATTACGTTGGTATTTCGTCTACTGTAATATGAATAATTGATTAGACAAATTACCCTTTTTCAGTGTGACAGACAGAAATGAGATTTCGAATATAAGGATCTTCAGAGACTCGTTGATCGTACACCGAAGGGACTATTGAGTCAACCATTTCTTAGACGGACGTCCCGTCCTCTGGGGGCAAGTTAAGGACCCAGTCCTTCTAGGGGACCTCTTCCCTATCTGTTGGGTGAGGTCATAAGAACCCGAAGGGAACACCGAGTCGATTAATTCTTAGGAAGACGTTACACCCACTAGACTCACCCTAGGTACCCAACCCTTCTTACGGACCTCTTCCCTTGACCGATGGGTGAGGTCATAAGACCGGACCTCTTAAGGTACCTGATATATCGGGTACCCCAGTGTTTTTCAACCTGTGGCGACTCCCTGGTATACAGACTCTATATAAATTTATTAGAGTAGTTCCTATAGGTACAAAAATTACAGGTAACTATCTTAAACTCAATTTTACGTTGACCATTGGTAGTCCCGAATGACTACTTTTAGTCGTTTATCTTGGTATTCACCTTCCTTCCTTTCCAGTTAAATTTGTAATAAAGATCCTCTGGGCATAGGTCTTCTTACGTTAGTCAGTACCGGTAAACATCTTCCTCGGTGTACAGCGGTTTCCATTGTTATGATTTTTTTAGGGACAGGATAACCACAAACCTAATGTTCGATATAAATAGAGGGACAGAACACGACGACGACGACGACGACGACGATTCAGCGAAGTCAGCACAGACTGAGACACGCTGGGGTATCTGCCGTCGGGTGGTCGGAGGGGGCAGGGACCCTAAGCGGTCCGTTCTTGTTACCTCACCCAACGGTAAAGGAAGAGGTTGCGTACTTTCACTTTTCACTTTCACTTCAGGCAGTCAGTACAGACTGAGAAGCGCTGGGGTACCTGACGTCGGATGGTCCGAGGAGGTAGGTACCATAAAAGGTCCGTTCTCATGACCTCACCCCACGGTAACGGGAGAGGGACAGAACACGTCGGCGGTCATTAATCACCATATTTAGGTTCAATTATAATATACTATTTAATTCTATTACATATGTTCATTGAAATCACTGTACCATTTTTTTTATGGATATGTTATATATTAATTGACTTTTTGGATCTTCGTTTTGATTTACAAATGACAATACATTAGAGTTAATATAGTTTACCCAAACATCTGTCTATCTATCTACACGATTTAATAACGTTAATTAACAAAACTTACTACTATAATGTCTGTTGAAAACAAAAGTAATATGAAAAGAGATAAAATATGTAAAGAGTGTTACTTATACATAATGAAAATATTAGTGTTTTCTCGTAAAAAAAAATTTCGTTCGACTTTTGAAAAGTTGGTTTGTGAAAGTTGAAGACTTAACTTTAGACCTGTACGGAAGTCATCATTCTCATTCCGTCTTCCTAGAATCTTAGATCGTGTTTCGGATACTCTTTGTCCTCAACCCCCACTCCTTTACCATCGAATCTCTTAAAAAAGAACAGACATCTATCTTCGTATCTCTTCTCTGTCTCAAAAATTCACACGGAATAGGTAGACGTAGAAACAGTCTCCGTCTAATAGGGGACAACACGATAGTAAAACCCTTCCTCTTTCTCGTTGTGGTCAGTTCGTGAGTGTCCTCAGTCTCTCCAATGTATTTCCGTTATTTCTTTTACTTGACCTAGACGTTCGTCTATTGGTCTTATAAGACCATGTTGCCAATCCGTTTACCCGTAGGGTTGGAAAGAAATTTTGGAAAGTAAAAATATGGTTTCCAATCCATTAATGTTGGTTGTGTCTCTCGAGAAGATTTTATTCTTGTAACCCTGTCTCTTAGTCTTTCAAGTGTCTCACTTCTTACCTCCTTTCCTTTGGTTCGTACAATAGTCAAGTCAAGTCAAGTCAAGTCAGTGAGTCAGCACAGGCTGAGAAACACTGGGGTACTTAGCGTCGTGTGGTCCGGAGGGACAGGTAGTGGTTGAGGGCCTCAAGTAAGTCTGTGCAGGTAGCTCAGTCACTACGGTAGGTCGATAGAGTAGGAGCCAGCGGGGGAAGAGGAGGACGGGGGTTAGGGAGGGTGGTAGTTTCAGTAAAGGTTACTCAGTCAAGAAGTGTATTCGACCGGTTTCATGACCTCGAAGTTGAAATCGTAGTAAGGAAGGTTTCTTTAGGTCCCGACTAGAGGAAGTCTTACTTGACCAACCTAGAGGAACGTCAGGTTCCCTGGGAGTTCTCAAAAGAGGTTGTGGTTTCAAGTTTTCGTAGTTAAGAAGCCGAGTCGAAAGAAGTGTCGGGTTGAGAGTGTAGATATGCACTGATGACCTTTTTGGTATCGGAACTGATCTGCCTGAAATCAGCCGTTTCATTGCAGAGACGAAAACTTATACGATAGATCCAACCAGTATTGAAAAGAAGGTTTCTCCTTCGCAGAAAATTAAAGTACAGACGTTAGTGGTAGACGTCACTAAAACCTCGGGGGGGGTTTTTTTTTTATTTCAGACTGTGACAAAGGGGACAGAGGGGTAGATAAAGGGTGCTTCACTACCCTGGACTACGGTACTAGAAGTAAAAGACTTACAACTCGAAATTCGGTTGAAAAAGTGAGAGGAGAAAGTGAAAGTAGTTCTCCGAAAAATCAAGGAGAAGTCAGAGACGGCATTCCCACCACAGTAGAGGTATAGACTCCAATAACTATAAAGAGGGTCGGTAGACCTAAGGTCGAACACAAAGAAGGTCAGGTCACAAAGAGTACTACATGAGAATATCGGGTATAATATCGTTATTCACGAGAGAGATTTTAGAGACGAGACTCCGTACAAGGACTGTAAGGGGAAAGGATATAGGTACCCCATCCTAAAGACTCTGTATATTTTTTGAACTTTTATATGATCTTTTTTACCTTAACTATACCGTCTCTAAAATTATTGTATTTCGTTCAATATTACTTATAATGTCATTTTCATTAGGTCTTATAATATTTTACTTCTGTTTTGGTGGTGTGTTTTGTTTGCTCAATGAAATATACTTTTTTGGATATAACCTTTATTAAATCATCTTCTCAACTTCTCGTCTTACCTACGTCGGTCATTTTTATTATTATTAATTTTTTTCTTTATTACTCAATGTTCCCTCTCTTTGAGAAGGACTATTGTAATCCTTCTCTGCCTTTTATATTTTCAAATTTCTATAACATCTATCTTCATAAGTAACGGTATCATCACTAACATTTCCTCTATTTATTTATTTATTAAATTGACTTATTCTGGTTTGTAAAGGTACTTAATTTCTTCGTCTCTACACTTTAGAGTCTAATTTTAACGTAAATCTTACGTTTCTCATCTGTAATTTTAAAGTGAATTACGAACTTATATGTCTATTTAACTTCTATACTTTCTCTTTTAGAGATTTTCGAAGGTCTATAAATTTAGTTTAGTAAATAACTACTGGTTTGTTCGTCCTTCTATAATATATAAAATATGTCGATGTATATTTGATATATACGGATAAAGTTTTGATGTGTTTTAAAGTAACTATATATATATTTGTGTACTATAATTCACAGATACCCTCCCGTTACCTTTACTCTAAAACTTTCCTCGGACCTCCCTTTCTCTATAAACGTTTATTTTCTTATATCTTACTTACAACATCTTTCTTTGTTAACCTCGATAATTCGTTAATTATATGTGTTATTGTTGTCTCTATAATACCATTTGAGAGTCATAAATGTTTCTTTAAATCTCTATACTCTTATTATTAGTGACACTATGGTACCTCTTTTAAGTCTTAAAAGGTGTCAATTCATACTAGGTGTGTCAGTTTCCGATTATACATTAATTTAGAGTCACCTAATGTTATTTGACACCTTTTAAGAAGTTCTCTACCCTTATGGTCTGGTGGATTGGACGGAGAACTCTTTAGACATACGTCCAGTCCTTCGTTGTCAATCTCGACCTGTACCTTGTTGTCTGACCAAGGTTTATCCTTTTCCTCATACAGTTCCAACATATAACAGTGGGACGAATAAATTGAAGATACGTCTCATGTAGTACTCTTTGCGACCTGACCTTCTTTGTGTTCGACCTTAGTTCTAACGGTCCTCTTTATAGTTATCGGAGTCTATACGTCTACTGTGGTGGGAATACCGTCTTTCACTTCTCCTTGATTTTTCGAAGAACTACGTTCACTTTCTCCTCTCGTTTTTTCAACCGGATTTTGAGTTGTAAGTCTTTTGTTTCTAGTACCGTAGGTCAGGGTAGTGAAGTACCCTTTATCTACCCCTTTGTCACCTTTGACACAGTCTGAAATAAAGAGACCCGAGGTCTTAGTGACGTCTACTACTGACGTCGGTTCTTTAATTTTCTGCGAATGAGGAACCTTCTTTTCAATACTGGTTGGATCTATCATATAAGTTTTCGTCTCTGTAATGAAACGACTGATTCCAGGCAGATCAGTTCCGATACCAAAAAGGACACCAGTACATACCTACACTCTCAACGTGACACTTCTTCCGACTCGTGGCTTCTTAACTACAAAAACTTGACACCACGACCTCTTCTGAGAACTCTCAGGGAACCTGACGTTCCTCTAGGTTGGTCAGGTAAGATTTCCTATAGTTGGGACCCTAAAGAAACCTTCCTTACTACGATTTTAACTTTGAGGTCATGAAACCGGTGGAGTACGCTTTTCAACTGAGTAACTTTTTTGAGACTACGACCCTCCCTAACCCCCATCCTCCTTTTCCCCTACTGACTCCTACTCTACCGACCTACCGTAGTGACTGAGTTACCTGCACTCAGACTCACTTGAAGGCCTCTACCACTACTTGTCCCTCCGGACCTCACGACGCTAAATACCGCAGCGTCTCAGTCTGTGCTGACTCGCTGACTTGACTTGACTTGACTTGTATATAAAAAATACCGGACCATCTAATAAAGAAGAATCATCACTTGTGATAAGGGAACACACCTACCTGGTGTCAAATAAACATATACGTGGATGGTTTCCTGCAGAACCAGAGAAGGTTCAAAACCGTTGATACTTATTTATAAGATATTTATTGGTACACGTCCAATAAAATACCTATATATAAAAGTTGATGAAAACCATTTATGGATCCCCATAATATACCGTTGACATACGAAATAAAATAATTTTTCGTTTTTTGTTTTTTTTGACAGAAGGTTTCACCTACTTGATAAAAACTAAAGGGTCGACGTTACATACTTTCGACGAAAATGAGGTTTAAGAGTAGTCCTAAGTCACAACGGTCACGAGACCTAAAATTTGTAACATTATAAAAGTCGGACGAATAAATTGAATATACGTTTCATGTAGTACTCTTTACGACCCGACCTCCTTCGTGTTCGACCTTAGTTCTAATGACCCTCTTTATAGTTATCGGAGTCTATACGTCTACTGTGGTGGCAATACCGTCTTTCACTTCTCCTCGATTTTTCGGAGAACTACTTTCACTTTCTCCTCTCACTTTTTCAACCGAATTTCGAGTTGTAAGTCTTTTGCTTCTAATACCATAGACCAGAGTAGTGAAGTACCCTTTATCTACCCCTTTCTCACAGTCTGAAATAAAAAACCCAAAGGTTTTATTGACGTCTACCACTGACGTCGGTACTTTAATTTTCTGCGAATGAGGAACCTTCCTTTCAATACTGGTTGGATCTATTATATAAGTTTTCGTCTCTGTAATGAAACGGCTGATTCCAGGCAGATCAGTTCCGATACCAAAAAGGTCATCAGTACATACCTACACTCTCAATCTGATATTTCTTTCGACTCGTGACTTCTTAACTACGAAAACTTGACACCACAACCTCTTCTGAAAACTCTCAGGGAACCTGACGTTCCTCTAGATCGGTCAGGTAGGATTTCCTCTAGTCAGGAACCTAAAGAAACCTTCCTTACTCCGATTTCGACTTTGAGGTCATAAAACCGGTGGAGTACGCTTCTCCACTGAGTAACCTTTTCTGAGACTACGACCCTCCCTAACTCCCGTCCTCCTCTTCCCCTGCTGTCTCCTACTCTACCGACCTACCGTAGTGACTGAGCTACCTGTACTCAAACTCACTTGAGACCCTCTACCACTACCTGTCCCTCCGGACAGTACGACGCTAAGTACCCCAGTGTTTCTTAGCCTGTGCTGACTCGGT
Source organism: Capra ibex (assembly GCA_006410555.1). Taxonomy (NCBI): domain Eukaryota; kingdom Metazoa; phylum Chordata; class Mammalia; order Artiodactyla; family Bovidae; genus Capra; species Capra ibex. Next base: position 39,202,325 of record SJYO01029184.1, on the reverse strand, counting down.
GACTTGACTTGACTTGACTTATACTCCAATCACATCGAGTAACGGTCAAAAAAAAAACAAACAAACGTAAAGAGACTTTTGTATACTACGTTTCGTGAAAATTATACGAATAATTGAGAGACATATATAAGTCACTCCACAGACAATTCCAGAGAACAGATAAATAACTGTCCAACAAAAGAATGAAAACTTTACACTTTGTCAGTAACGGTATCATTTCGGTAGATTAAAAGTAGGATACAATAGAGGATCCCTAAAACATCAAAACGTAACATTCAAATCTAGACGTACTAGGTAAAAATCAAAAACCCTTCTCACATTTCAGATCTAGATATAAGTAAAAAAACGACCACCTATAGGTCAACAAGTTCGTGGTAAACAACTTATCTAAATAGAACATGATAGAACAGAGAAAACAATTTCAAATCAACGGTATAAATATCTCCAGATAATGACCCGAGAGACAATAAAGGGTAACAAGGGTAACACGATAAACTTTTAAAATAGAAAGGGGTTATGTTGTGACAGAAAAAAGAATAAATAAAATTAACTTCCTATTAAGGAAATGTTATAATACAACCAAAGACGGTATTAAGTAGTACTTAGTCGGTATCCATATGTAAACAGGGGAGGGAGAACTTGGAGACTGAACTCTGTACTGTAGTGCTAACTCTTTGTTGTACACCTTGGTTTTGGTCTTTGGGGAACCTAAAAAACCGTTTGTACACAGTCATAAGGGAAAGTGTGGTTTATCTTGGTGAAATTCTAGGACTCCCGATCTTGAAGAGACCGTCAGGTCACCAATTCTGAAACGGTAGGTTATGTTCCACACGGTCAAGTTAGACACCAGCCCCTCGATTCTAGGGTGTACGTAGTACCGGTCTTTTGGTTTTGAACTTTGTTTGTTATAACATTGTTTAAGTTCCAACAACAACAAGTCAGAGATTCAGTACAGACTGAGAAATGTTAAGGTAATCGACGTCGTGTCGTCCGGAGGGACAGGAAGTGATAGAGGGCCTCAAAAGAGTCTAAGTACAGGTAGTTCAACCAAATACGATAGATTGGTAAAGTAGGAGACGAGGGAGAAGAGGAAAACGGAAGTCGGAAAAGGTCGTTTAAGTTATTTCTGAGTCTTTTTTTTTTTTCAGGATCCCGACTCATCTTTAGAGTCAAGTAGTCTCGATACCGATGATCCGGGTGTCCAATATTCAAGGATCCAACAAGACTGGTTAATAACATGAACGTATAGAGAACCTCGAGACAACAATTAATGAAGACAAAGTATGGGTTGTAGGTAAAGACCCAAGACCGAGAACTTGAGTATATAGAAAATAAAGAGTCGAGTTGAGTTGAGTCAAATAAAGAGTCTTCAAAGACAAAGAATTTAGAACCGAGTTGTAATAAGAGTTAAAAATAACGTAATGACTATACGGTCTAGTGAGAAAAAAACAAACAAACAAAACAAAAAAAACATTTAAAAAATGACAACGATATACGATCTAGGTCAACTAAGTCTTAATTGAGTTACATTAGACTATTACAAAATTCATTTATTTGGATTCTGAGTCTAAATTCGAGGATCTACTTTATGGTTTGAAAGACTCGGTAGATGTATATACACTTTATACATCTTAAACCCACATACATGTAAAAAAGGGGAGACCTAGTCATTGTTTAGTGAAGATTTGTCGTTTTAATTTACTTGAAATTATTCCGGTTCGAGTATTATGTATCCCACTAAAATTCTCTCAATTTTCTATTATAACTTTATTTTGAAAAGATTCTTGGTATTTACAATAAATCTAAAATTATACTTGTTAGAATCTAAAATAGTAAACACAAGGGTCCTGGTGAGACTTGTAGAAAGATTAAGAATAAGTAGGATAACGACCAGTATTTCTCCGTTACAGACAAGTACTCGTAGTAGATCATCTACTGAGACATAAACTTTCACATAAAAGATTTCTTAGATTAGTGATAACCTTTATTTACACGATGTCATTCAGTCACTAATGTCAATTTTATTAGGACAATCTTAAGTGAATTAACTTGGATTTTAGTTATATGATGTAGGTAAATTTTCGTACACTCAAATACTTATGGACTGAGACAGTGTACATTTACAAATCTTGTGTATTTAAAGAGAAGTACGTTTTGAACAATTTATGTGGATTTTGAAACGTAAAACACTTACATAGACACATAAACTTTTATTAATAATCAATAAAAGTAAGATTTATAAAGACTTGAGTAAGTTTTACAGGTTCGTGTGACGATATATCAAAAGTAACAACTTTTCAATAAGTATATATGGTTGATGTTCAAATGGAAGAGATTAATAGGTGATTAGTATTAAACCGATGGACATCGATATATTTTTTAAGATTTACGGAGAAAACGTACTCACAGAAATTTTATAAAATCACGGTAACTGTAAGGTTAATAAAGACGGTCCATCTTGTCGGTATATGAAAAAAAAGTTAACAAGGAGGTGACTATTCGTCCTTCGTGTCCCCACAAGAGTGATGAAAACAATTTTTATAACTTATAAAATAATTAGTAGGTACACTATTGTGATCGATAGGGAAGGGGTCGGAAGTACGGAATCCAACTGAGGTCAATCTGTTTGTAAACTTACTTTATCGGAAAGGAACTCTTACTAATAATTATAAGATGGTACGAAAAATTTTTGATTTACGTCCTGAATGAGTATAAGGGTGAATTAAAGTGTAATACTCGAATCTAAAAGTAATATCTACATTTTAGAAAATATTAAAATAAAGTAAAGAGAAAAGGTTTATAATGAGTCAAGGACACAAATTTTCCAAACGGAAATATAAAAGAAAGTTTAAATAAAAAAAAATGAAAATAACTCCATATTAACTGTATATCGGGACATATTTAAATTCCACATGTCATATTATTAAACTGTGTATATAATACTTTACTAATAGTTTTATTCATATCACTTGTAGGTGATAGATTACATACGTGGTTTATTTAATAAAATTTTTTCTTTTTGTAAAAAGAACAGTAATCTTGAATCTTAAATGAGGGAATTGAAAGTATACAATTTAAATCTTTGTCAATAAAATAAATGTTACAACGTTTTATGTAAAGTTCATGATTAAATAGAATATTAACTTTCGAATTTGAAAACTGACAGAAGTTGTTTAAAGGGAAGGGTGTGGGGGACGGAGACGATTGGTGTTTAGACTAAAGAAAAAGATACTGAAGCAAAACTTCACATATGATGTATATATGATGGTGTGATACGATCAAGAATCACACGTTGTACCGTTAAGTTATAAAGAAAAAAAAAAGTTATAAAGATATGTAATATTTTATTGATGGAGTAATTCAGGTCAATGGTAGACAGTGGTATGTTTCTATAATACAATTGTAACTGATAATAGAGATTATGAAATGTAAAGTGTGGACACTAAGTGATCAAAACATTTACCTTTAGACATGGAAAATCAGAGTGAGTAGATAAAGAGAGTAAGGGGATAAGGTAAGGGGAGACTTATTCTTGGATAAACAAAGGATATGGATACTGAAACAAAGATAAAGAAACTAAACTAAAAATCTAAAGTACATACTCACTTTAGTATGTCAGAAACAGAAACTAAATAACCTGAAATATAAGTACAACAAAGTTTACCGTTCTTAAGTAATAAAAAATACACACTTTCAACGAGTCAGTACAGACTGAGAAACGGTGAGGTACCTGATATGTCAGGTACCTTAAGAAGTCCGGTCTTATGACCTCACCCATTGGTAAGGGAAAAGGTCCCCTAGAAGGATTGGGTCCCTAACTGAAGTAAGAAAAAGATACCAACTCATTATAAGGTAACACACTTACACATACGTACATATATCCACACACACACACACACACACATACAATAAAGAATAGAAAAACTATTATCGGTAAGAATGTCCATACTCCACTGTAAAGTAACAACGAAAGTAAAAGTAAAGGAACTATACATCACTATGACTTGTAAAAAGGTATAAAAGTAACCAGTAGACATACAGAAGAAACCTTTTCAAAGAAGAGTCTAGGAGGAAAGTAAAAAAAAAAGAGGAAATAAAAAAATTCATATTTACATAAATAAAATTAACCTCCAATTAATGAAATGTTATAACATAACCAAAACGGTGTGTAGTTGTACTTAGACGGTACCCACATGTGCACAAGGGGTACGACTTGGGACGAGGGTGGAGCGAGGGGTATGGTAGGGAGACCCAGTAGTGTCACGTGGTCGGGTCTCGTAGGACATAGTACGTAGCTTGGACCTGACCTCTAAGCAAAGTGTAAACTGTAATATGTACAAAGTTACGGTAAGAGGGTTTAGTAGGATGGGAACGGGAGAGGGTCTCCGGTTTTCTGACAAGATATGTAGACACGGAGAAAACGGTAGAGCGTATGTCCCAATAGCAATGGTAGAAAGATTTAAGGTATATATACACAATCACATGACATGACCACAAAAAGAAAGACCGAATGAAGTGAGACATGTTATCCGAGGTCAAAGTAGGTGGAGTAATCCTGACTAAGTTTACATAAGAAAAATTACCGACTCATTATGAGGTAACACCTATACATGGTGACGAAAGAATAGGTAAGTAGACGACTGCCTGTAGATCCAACGAAGGTACAGGACCGATAATATTTGTCACAACGCTACTTGTAACCCCATGTGCACAGAGAAGGTTAAAACCAAGAGAACCATACATACGGGTCGTCACCCTAACGACCCAGCATACCATCAAGATAAAGATCAAAAAATTCCTTAGAGATGTGACAAGAGGTATCACCGAGATGATTAAACGTAAGGGTGGTTGTCACATTCTCCCAAGGGAAAAGAGGTGAAGGAGAGGTCGTAACTAACGAACATCTGAAAACCTATCGTCGGTAAGACTGACCGTGCTTTACCATGGAGCAACACCAAAACTAAACGTTAAGAGACTATTACTCACTACAACTCGTGGAAAAGTACACAAAGAATCGGTAGAAATACACAAGAAACCTCTTTACAGACAAAACAAAAAACCGGGTAAAAAACTAACCCAGCAAATAAAAAGACCTTAACTCGACGTCCTCAAGAACATATAGAAACTCTAATTAAGAAACAGTCGACGAAGTAAACGATAATAAAAGAGGGGAAGACTTCCCACAGAAAAGTGGAATGAATATCAAAGGAAACAACACGTCTTCGAAAATTAAAATTAATGCAAGGTAAACAAATAAAAACGGAAATAAAGGTTATAAGACCTATCACCCAGTATCTCCTAGGACGACACCAAATACAGTTTCTCACAAAACGGGAGAACCACTTTCACTTTCTCCTCTCACTTTTCAACCGATTTTTGAGTTTCAAGTCATTTGATTCTGGTACTGTAGACCAGGGTAGCGAAGTACCGTTTATTTACCTCTTTGTTCTCTTTGTCACTTTCTGGTAAAACCCCACCACCCGAGGTTTTAGTGACGTCTACCACTGACGTCGATACTTTAATTTTCTCCGAATGAGAAACCTTCTTTTCGACACTGATTAGATCTGTCGTATAATTTTTCGTCTCTGTAATGAAACGGTTGTTTGCAGACAGATCAGTTTCAATACCAGAAAGGTCATCAATACATACCTATACTCTAAAACTGATATTTCTTTTGACTTGTGGCTTCTTGACTACGAAAACTTGACATCACAACCTTTTATGTGAACCTGACGGTCCTTTAAGTTGACCAGGTAGGATTTCCTTTAGTCAGGACTTATAAGTAACCTCCCTGACTACAACTTCGACTTCGAGGTTATGAAACCGGTGGACTACGTTTCTTGACTCAGGAAACTTTTCTGGGACGAAGACCCTTTCTAACTTCCGTCCTCTCCCACTGTCTCCTACTTTACCAACCTACCGTAGTGGCTGAGTTACCTGTACTCAAACTCGTTCGAGACCCTCTACCACTTCCTGTCCCTTAGAACCACACGACGTCAGGTACCCCAACGTTTCACACTCTGTACTGACTCGTTGACTTGACTTGACTTCCTTAAAAATAAAGGAATTCAGATATTGGACAGAACATATAAAAATGTACCTTCCCACTCACGAATCGTGAACGGTCCGTGGTACGACTTTAGTAATACAATGGAGTAAGTCAGAAACCCTCACCCATCAAAAAAGAAGTATAATGTGACTAGTCTTTTCATTCCTCAACATTCCGTTTCATTAAACTAGTTTCAGTGGACCATGAATCCTTATTCAAAAAACGTATCATCTCTTCTGTACTCGATCGGGTAAATAGAGAACCATGAGTAAAGGACGTGAAGGAGGATTGACTTAAGTTGGTGTAAAAAATCAGAAGAGTTATAAGTCACGAAAGAAAACGGAACTGATAATCGTAAAATTTAATGTATACTTACGTATCGAGGACTATCGGTAAGGGTTTTGAGAAATAAGATGTACAAATTAAAATGTTCGTTAATAAAACTCATAAGGGACTGGGAAGAGTCACCTTCTAATTATTAAGATACACCTGAATAACACATAAATGTATCAGGGATGATTTGTGTATAGTGTTATACAATACCTATGACACGACTTGACGGACGGTCGAGAGGAAGTATGTACTCCACAAGTAATGAGGTTGACGAAATCTTATAACTATCGACTACCAAGATTCGTCTCAGTAAGAAGGTCTTAATGGTAAGTTGTTTCTTTGTCGAGAATTAAATTCCAGTATGAGGGAGGAGACTTCATCCAGTGTAGGTTACTAACCATTTACGTCCATATGTTTCCAGGTCCCGGGAACTGAGTCCTATTATGTTGAAACTTTTAGTATAGTCGGGATCTTATAAACCTTCTTGGAAGACTCTGGAAACAATTGTGAAGTAGAGTAGAGAAAGATTAGAATGACGGAATAAAGGGTAGTGTTTACAACTAGAACTCTTGTAAAGAGGGGGGGTTTAATACCATATGGATAACTGTGGAGTCCGACAGAAGATTTCCTGTGTCAGATTTCGAGGATAAAAAAAAAAAAATGAAGAACCAACAGATGGAGTTATTTAAAATTTAGGGTACTTCCGTTTTCTATACAAATAGAAAGAGAAGTGAGAGGTCTCATCTCTCCGGTAAGTTACGGTTGACTTTTACATAAGTGGTTCACTTACTTATTCTTTTTTTACCTTAGGTTTGAACATAGACCGACTGAGTTTTCAGATTCGAAGAAGTTGATATCTTATATTATGACGAAAGAATCCCCTGAGTTTGTGTTTTATCCTCCCTTTTCTATGTGAAGACAGTTCTAATTAATCGGAGTACAATACGGTTAGCTTTTTAGAAGTTCTCTTCTGTTATTTGGAAAATCTTTTGTACGTCGTAAAGTAACAAATTCGTTTCGGTCAGACATATATTCATTTTGTATATTAAAGAGTGGATTAATTCGGTTGATCAGTTTAGTATGTGGTATTTTTGAATAACACGTAATTAGTAACGAAATTAATTTTGTTTCTTGAGTTAAGATGGAGGTCCATATAATCTCATACGTTTAAAGAAATAAGAAGATTGGATTCAAGATGATATACTGAACTTGACTACCCTTATAAACGGATTATACTTAGATATTTTGTGATTCGTATCATTTATAGTATTAAAGTGTGGATATTGTGTAAAGTGGTTCTTAAGGGTTTGTCTAAAGTTTTATTAAGTATTGACTAATCCTATTATCTCGTTACGTGAAGTATTACCTAATAGTTTTTGGACTTCGATTTAAAGTCTCCTTTGAATTAAACATTTTGAGATAAAATAATACTCCTGTTTGAATTCTATTGATGTAATTTTCTACGTTCTCAGTAGTAAAAAGTTTACAAGTATAAATATCTTTACGTTTAATTTAAGTTAACAGTATAGGACGATTGGATTAAAAATTTATGTTTAAAGTGACTCTAAGACTTTAGGTTGTAAAACCACATATTGTGTATGGATATATGTAAGTCAAGTAAAATAAAGTTAGTGAGTCAGCACAGACTGAGAAACGTTGGGGCACCTAACGTCGTACGGTCCGTAGGGACAGGTGGTGGTTGAGGGCCCCAAACGAGTTTGAGTACAGGTAGTTCAGCCACTACGGTAGGTTGGTAGAGTAGGAGACAGCTGGGAAAGAGAAGGACGGAAGTTAGAAAGGATCGTAGTCTCAGAAAAAGTCAATCAGTCTTAAAGTGTAGTATACCGGTTTCATAACCTCGAAGATGAAGTCGTAGACAGGAAGATTACTTATAAGTCCTGAGTAAAGGAAATCCTACCTGACCAAACTAGAGGAACGTCAGACTCCCTGAGAATTCTCAGAAGAGGTTGTGGTGTCAACTTTTCGTAGTTAAGAAACGGTAAGTCGAATGAAATACCACGTTGAGAGTATAGGTATGCACTGATGACCTTTTTTTGTATCGAAACTGATCTACCTGTAAACATCCGTTTCACTACATAGACGAAAAATGAAAAAAAGAAAAATTTAAGTAAATAAATAAAAATCAACTTCCTATTATCGAAATGTCTTAAACAACAAAAGACAGTTTGAAGTTGTACTTAGTCGGTATCCATATGTATATAGGGGAAGGAAAACTTGGAGGGAAGGTAGAGGGAGTGGTAGGGTGGGGAGATCCAACTACGTCTCGGGGACAAACTCAAAGGACTTAGTGTGTCGTTTAAGGGTAACCTATAGATAAAATGTATACCATTAGATTCCAATGCACAATGAGAGAGGTATGTAAAGGAGGGGAGAGGGGTACAAATATTCAGATAAGAGATACAGACAAAAAGATGACAACGGGACATTTATTTAATAAGTCATGGTAAAAAGATCTAAGGTATATATACAGAATCTTATGTTATGAATAGAAAGAGAAAGACTGAATGAAGTAGACATATTATCCGAGATCAAAGTGGGTGGAGTAATCTTGACTGAGTTTACGTATGGAAAAATACTGATTATAAGGTAATACATTACATGGTTTGAAGAAATAGATAAGTAGAAAACTATCTGTAGATTCAACGAAGGTACAGGATCGATAACATTTATCACTACGTCACTTGTTACCCTTATGGTCTTTTTTTTCGTTGGGTTAGTTTTTCACCCCTTTTCTGGTTTTATCTGTAAAGAGGTTTCTTCTGTATGTCTACCGATCGTTTGTGTACTTTTCTGCGAGTTGCAGGGAGTAATAATATCTTTACGTTTAGTTTTGACATAACTCTATAGTGGAGTGTGGTCTTACAGATGTTTGCTATTTATAACCTCTCCCATACCTCTTTTCCCTTACGAGAAAGTGACAACAACCCTTTCATTTAACTATGTCGGTGATACCTTCTACCATACCTCTAAGGAATTTTTGATCATCATTTTGGTTGTATACTGGGTCGTTAGAGTGAGGATCCGTATATGAGACTCCTTTGGTTTTAACTCTTTCTGTGTTCATAGGGTAACAAGGAACATAAATGAAAAATTATACCTCAGATCCAAACAGTTTCGAAAAGAAGGTTCCTCACAGAAAATTAAAGTACCGACGTCAGTGGTAGACGTTTCTAAAACCTTGGGTTCTTTTATTTCAGACTGTGACAAAGGTAACAAAGGGGCAGATAAACGGTACTTCACTACACTGGTCTACGATACTAGAAATAAAAAAACTTAAAACTTAAAATTCGGTCGAAAAAGTGAGAGGAGAAAGTGAAAGTAGTTCTTCGAGAAATCACGGAGAAGTAAAAGACGTTATTCCACCACAGTAACTGTATGGACTTCAAAAACTATAAGGAGACTCGTTAGAACTAAGGTCAAACACGAAGTAGGTCAGGTCTTAAAAAGTACTTCTGTGACGTATATTCAATTTATTTGTTCCACTGTTATTTGTCGGATGTGTGTGAGGAAAGGGTATAAACTTGGTCAGGTATCAAGGTACAGACTAACATTAACAACGCAGAACTAGACGTAAATTAGACGACGTTTAGGAGAACTAGGAGAACTAAAGAGTCCTCCGTTCATTCCACAAGACCATAAGGGTAGAGTTCTTCTTAAAAGTCAAACAACACTAGGTGTGTCAGTTTCCGAAATTACATCAGTTTCTTCGTCTTTATCTACAAAAGACCTTAAGAGAACGAAAAAGATTCTAGGTTACCTACAACCTTTAAATAAGAGAACAAGAAGACAGAAAAGATTTAGGTCGAACATGTAGACCTTTAAGATCCAAGTACATCACAACTTCGGATCGAACCTCTTAAAACTCGTAATGAAACGATCACATACTCTAACTTTCTGAGTAAAGGATCCGTCCAAATATTCTTGAGATCCCCAGGGGTTCTTCTCTCCCCAGACCTTAAGAGTTCCTTCTTCTTTCCTGTTTGACAAAAAGGGGAGATGTAAGAAATCCTAATATATCGTTTTTACATAGGACGAACTCCTGTCAGAGACCTTTTTTGGAAGACCTATTAGGACAATAGAATTTTACATTTATTACTCTCATCCAGATCACTCCAGAAATGTTGGAGGTCTGTAAGAAAGCTAAGTGACATTATTGATTAACCTCTCATATATTGAGGTAACGATTGTGATCGTTCCTCCATAAGAAAGACGGGGGAAGACTACGGATACAGTCTTCGTAAGAGACAGAGGAAATATGAAAGTATTTTGAAATATGGTGTTTTCGAGACTCGCTAGTTCGGAGTAGAGACCGGGGCCTAAGTTAAGAAGAGGAGGTCTCCGGTTCTTAGGACCGTAGAAAAGCACCAAGTCGTTGTTGGAAAGTAAACCCCCCGAGCAGGCCCTAAGAAGTCCTGTTCCATTCCTACAAACCTCGAGATCAAGAAACAAGAGGATCACTTGTGCAAAAGACGACATGAAACGATTGAGATAACACACGAAAGCACTTACTTACTTTACGGGACATGGTTCTTTCACTCCTCGGGACGAGACACTAAGGTACCGCTGGAGTATGTCGAATACCGTCTTTGCACAACCCCCAAATATGGATGGACGGTTACGGTTCTCCATGGGTTACAGAGGAAGTCCCTGGCTAGTCTTTACCAGTTTCGCAAACCTGGTTTGAGAGGAAAGAGTCAGTTTGAAAAACCAGAGAAACTGATAAAGTATTGAGGAACCTTTAATCTTCATGATTGGATTAATATGTCCAGTATCTAAAAGTTCCCTGAACACTAGATACGACAATGACACATGATACGGAATCCAGGGTTTGAACCTAACCATCAATCCTTCGTGGATCGGAGCGATCCTCAACTTTCAAACCTTCAATCTACCTGGAGATCGAGGTTGTCGTAGAGACTTTAATTTCCAATGAGTCTAACCTTGACGTTAAAAAAAAAAAAGGGGAAACCATTGGTACCGAGAATAACCTGGTCTCCTCCGAGAATATGACCACACCACTGCGGACCTTCCTTGTAAAGTCAAAATACAAGCATAGCCAGAATAACACCAGTCCTTATCTGAGTCCCAGCACGTGTCAGTGAGTCCACTGCTTACAAAGGGAGTTGCCGGAATCGAACCTTCCGTAAGGTCTTCCAAGGACACTAACGTGGGACCCACCGTAGTCTCCATTTGTTCCAAAATTACTACTCCTCGACCTGCCGTCAGTCCTTACGGTAGTCCAGATGGTGACCACGTAGGGGTGGGGTAGAGTCACCATCTTGACCCTCCCTGCTCATACCGTGAACGTAGTCATTCCCTATCTGATTCAGGTTGGTCCTTTCTTTTGAAACCACATTTGAGACAGATGTGGGGGCAGATCTCGTCCCTCCCTGTGGAGACCATCTTTCTCCCATGACCAGTGAAAGAGAGAATGTCTACCCTCGATTGTTGAGGTCGGAGTGAGGAAACTTGACATAGGACTTTTTAACCCTATCTAAACTAGGGGTTCCGAATTTCTTCTGTGTGGACCAGAAGGATACACTATGACATACCGACACTATGGGTGACCTCCTGTCACTTGTCACCGACCAACCTCCCAGAGAATTCATATTATGACAAAATGTTAATCCGCACAAGACATCTTTTGTTTCCTTTATGTATCTTCATCGTATACCCAACGGGAAACACAGAGACGTTTTATACGGTCTGAACACAGGATTCCCATATCTAAACCCATACTGTGGAAGTCGAGGGAGGTCAGGAGGATGAAACGATCTACTCTACCTTCTGTCCTCTGTTTCTCTTATTCTTTTCGTCCAAAGAGGTTAGATAGAGACCCAAGTATACACGTTTCGTCGGTCTCTCTGACTCCTTTTCGGTGTGTTCGACAACGGAGAAGTACTTCGTGGGTGGTCCTCTTTATTAGTCAGATACTCTCAATTATTCGGAAAAAGAATAGTTCTTTATGTTTCTTCGTTCCTCTTAGACTCTCCGATAACTCTCCCGTGTCTTTTTATATAATCTCGAAAATTTCCACAATGAAACGAAATACTGGAATGAACCTTCCTGCACTACATATAGACCCTGTTTGCGACTGAGGGTTGAGTTTTTGAGCTCAAAACCCTTTTCGCCAACGAATACCTCTACTTACAGAACCGTTACTTAGTCATCCCTTCTCCCTACTACTCTATTGGCGGGAGGGGTGACCCTTAGTCAAGTCAAGGCAAGTCAGGGAGTCAACACAGGCTGAGAAACGTTGGGGTACTTAAAGTCGTACGGTCCGATTTCGACTTTGAGGTCATGAAACCGGTGGAGTACGCTTCTCAACTGAGTAACCTTTTCTGAGACTACGACCCTCCCTAACTCCCGTCCTCCTCTTCCCCTGCTGGTTTCTACTCTACCGACCTACCGTAGTGTCTGAGCTACCTGCACTCAGACTCACTTGAGGTCCTCTACCACTACGTGTCCCTCCGGACCGCACGACGCTAAGTACCCCAGTGTTTCTCAGCCTGTGCTGACTCGCTGACTTGACTTGACTTGACTTGACTCCGGAGGGACAGTTTTAATTTGGATATGATTTAGCAGGTAATGGATACTGAAATTCTGTTAACTCTCAAAAAAACCCCTTAATGTCCAATGACAGGATAAACCTAAGAGCCAGTACTCCTTGAACGGGCCGGAAATATATTTGAATATCGACTTTGAGTCGTCCGGGTTTGGTTGTTTAACCAAACCAGAGGTCTATGAGTTTTCCGAAAATTCCAAAAAGTCTGACGAGAGGATGTTCGAGGGCGAGACTCGAACGGGTGTCCCAGTCTTAAATTAAAAAAACAGTGACTTTCTTTTCCATACTGGAACCCTCAAAACTGTGTTGTGGCTCCCGGAGTAGTCGTTGGATAACGAATAGATTCTTCTCTTAATCTACATTAAAGTGTACCCACCGGAGTGACCGACTTCGAAATTTTTATTAATTACATGCTTTGGAATAACATGACTGAAGAGTACTACACTCACCTTAGAATTTAAGATTCCAATTATAAACCTACTGTCTGTCATCCGAAGAATTTATAGTCAGTAACAAAAATCTTCTTGGTCATTGATTCGAATTTCAAACACCTTTAAATTTAGGACGGTGAAAGGAAGGACTCTTCCTTTTGCTTTGTGGAATAATACTAACAAGGGTTAAAGATTGAAATTTGATACGTGGAACTCTTCCGGATTACCTATGAGGTAATCTGTTAGGACTGTACCTTTATACATGTCTACCGTCAAGTAAACAAGCCTTACTTTACCCCCGAAGGGACCACCGAGTCTCCAATTTCGTAGACGGACCTTACACCCTCTGGGCCCAAGCTAGGGTCCCAGTCCTTCTAAGGGACCTCTTCCTTTACCGTTAGGTGAGGTCATGAGAACGGACCTCTTAGGGTACCTCCCTCCTCGGACCATCCGATGTCAGGTACCCTAACGTTTCTCATCCTGTACTGACTCCCTGAATGGTTTCGTTCAATACGTCACCACTGACGACTTTTCCAAAATCTTCGTTTTAGAGAGGGGATCCCTTGGTCACAAGTCAATCGTCTCGAACACCGAGACTGGTCTCGAGATCTCAATTCGTTTCCCGTCGCCCATTTATAGATATGACTAAGATTCATACAAATAAACTGAAAAGTACGAGTATAACGTCATACCTTTCTTTCAAATTTTGTCGTTGTCCTCTTGGATAATTTGTAAAGTCTCTCTAACTCTCTGAAAATTGACGAAATATAACAGGATTTCTTCATCGACAATACGTAACGTTTCCCGTGTCGTCCCTATCCTCATTTCATCGGTTTCCATTAGACAACCGACTGACAGTTCGGTCTTTTCACCGTGAAATGCTTTGGGAAAGTGACGTCTATGGAAACTAGACCTGTCCAGGACACCTTGTCCTTTTTCGTGTTATATGACTCCTTATTAATCTTTCTATACGTCTTATGTCGTACGAACCTCGACCACGTACCCCTACTGGGTCTCTCTACAATACCTCTCCCTCCACCCTCCCCCCAAGTACAAACCCTTGCGTACGTTCTTAATTTCTAAAATTTTAATTTTTTTTATTTTATTTTATTTTGTAAAATTTAGAATTTTTGTTTTGTTTTGTTTTGTTTTGTTTTTTTTTTTTTTCTTTCTATACTCTTTTCTCCTCGTTTCTGATGACTATTTCCTACCAATGTCAGGATCCTACCTGCTGTTTATTAGGGACCTTTACGAGTCACCTTTTAAGAATTCCCAAATGTGGTCTCGAAAGTAAACCCACGTCTCTCATGAATGGTCTACCGAAGAGCAAACAAACTTCCATTTTTACATTACTTTTGAAATTTCTTATAATAGTTTTTCACACTCCGAACAGTCTTTTTATTGGGTTTCTGACTTTTTGATCGTTTTAGACCTAATGTTGTTTCACCTTTCATAGGACCTCTCCTAAGCCTTTAACTAAAATGAGTATACGGTTTTCGATTACCCATAAGAACGAATGTTCAAACCTACCTATGAAAATGACCTACCTAACTTCGAAAAGGGACAGCATCACTTGTCCGATTCCTCCAATATTTCTAGAATTAGGTACTTTAATAGGGGACCAAACCCGACGGTGCCTTGGAAGTCTCACTGTTACCGAGACGGAAATTTCGACGACATTGAGTCGCCCACAGATTCCGAGATCCTTATCTTATAGTGAATGTGACAAGGACCTCAGAGGTTAGGAGTCCTTTCCAACTTTTTCGATTACTGTAATAGTTTTCTGTAGACGTCTTTAATTGAGTTCTCTACATCCTGTTAACCTAATTTCAGAATGGGTATCGAAATTACTCCCGAGTTTGACGGGGTTTTCTCTCCGTGACGGAGGGAAACTTACATAAATACCTTCCGGAAAGAATACGTGTCTGTAACAATATCTGGGACTTCGGAACCTTAATTGATCAATACATCGAAAAGTTGTCCGTAATTGTCTTTAGACCCTCTACTGAGTTCTGGGTCGGAGACTCAGTTTGTTCGGAGATAAACTCGGTCCTTGGCTCCAGAAGTATTTTAGTAACCCCAAACCCCCGGTTAGGGAGATCGGGAAGACCCTTCAGGGAATGGTCCAATAAGAAAGAAGAAGGTGTCGACAGTTTCAGGGTCCTTAACTAAGCACCCATGTAGTGTGAGCTCAATTCTCCACCGTGGGACTGCCCTTGATTCACTGAGGTAAAATACAGAAATGAAAGATACGAGACTGAAACATGAAAAGTCTACCCGGACTATTAGATACACTCGGATGAAGACGACTGAGGATTTTAGGACTCATACGGCAAACTAGGAGCTCTATTACGGAAGAATAGGACCCGAGTAAGGATACGACTTAAGGTGTTAGTCAAATTGATGATCCAGACACCTCGTGAGGGGAGAAGTAGTCATCTCCCCAAGGACACCACCTGTAGAGGTGAAGTTCCTTTTATGAAAGAGGTTCAGACAATTATGGAAATTGTTGTTAGTAAACACTACGGAGAAGAAGTAGACTTCTACAGAGTGTTGGAATTCTACCTGACTACATTGATACCGGTATTACACTGAAAAGTAAAACTAAAATTGAACCAACCGTTTATTCAGATCTAGATTAAAAAAAAATTGGACTGTAAATAGTTTATACCCTACCCCAATATACCAAATGAGTACTTTTTTCTACAGATTATAGATGACGGGGACATACGACCCTTGTTTATCTCGGTAGGGGTCGTCAATCAGTTGTTGAATTAATATTACTAACTTTTGTGAACCCTAAAAACGGAGTCCTTTATACGTTACATTAATAAGGGAACAAAAGGTTAGGGTTGAGCCCAGAAGGGAAACAGACCGATCCGTGACTAACCATGACCTATAGAGTCAGTGTGACCGAACGAGGTTTGCTCTGTATAACCTATACACCGAGAATGGATACCCGTACCGAAGGGGGACCGACTTATCCCTCTACGTGGGATCCAGATCAGAAATGAGTACAGAAATATAAAAGTCTCGAACTCTTTTCGGACAATTAAATGGGGTAGGAATTTTGAGGCACCCGTACCAGACATAAAGTGGTCATTCTAATAAACCGACGTCGTAAACAAGGGAGAAACCCTTGATGTCTACGATACGATACTCACCTACGAAACTGATTAAAATGAGTTGTCCGTAATGTTCTAAGAGTTTTTCAATAAAGTCGAGAATTACGGTTTCTTCGTGTTTAATCTCTCACCAAAATGTTTTGTCTAACCGAAATCTATAAGACTGTCGACACGTTCCTCCTTGAACACAGTAATAAGTATGGATTACGACATGTATATATGGACTATACTCGTGATTACAATGAGTAAAATGATTTGTGTACTTGTTCTACTAACCCGGATACCTATGAGGACTTCGGAGTTAACGGAGTGAAAACCTCTATCATTGAAAAAGGGGTACCACCTTTTGATAGAATTAATGTTATTAAGACTAAAAAGATAAAAACGACAACCGAGGGACGTAGACATTGACGCATTGACCCAAACAAAGATCAGCATACTACCGAAAATTTAATGATTACCAACAGGTTCGAGGATGATCTCGGATCGGAGTAGGTTGGTAATGAACCCCGGGGACCTAGTCTCTGGGAGTTATACTCCCAATCCTCTTATACAACGGAGTTGTTAAATCCCTGGTACGGGGATTTGTCGTCCTTCATCAATACCTTACTTTTACTCCGGGGAAGGGGAACCGTTGTATTAAGAGAATTTTCTTTTCCCCCAACTCTCCAAGTAAAGGATCCGTCCAACTATTCTTGAGATCCCCAGGGGTTCCTCTCTCCCCAGACCTTAAGAGTTCCTCCTTTTTTCCTGTTTGAAAAAAAAAAAGGGGACATGTAAGGAATCCTAATGTATTGTTATTAGATAGGGTGAATTCGTGTCAGAGGTTTTTTTCGGAAGACCGATTAGGACAATAGAATTTTACATTTAATATCCTCATCCAGATCACTCCAGAAATGTCGGAGGTCTGTAAGAAAACTAAGTGACATTATTGACTAACCTCTCACATATATTGAGGTAATGATTGTGATCGTTCCTCAAGACGGGGGAAGACTACGGATACAGTCTTCGAAAGAGATAGAGGAAATATGAAATTATTTTGAAATAATGTGTTTTCGAGACTCGCTAGTTCGGAGTAGAGACCGGGGCCTAACTTAAGAAGAGGAGGTCTCCGGTTCTTAGGATCGTAGAAAAGTACCAAGTTGTTGTTGGAAAGTTCTACTCAAGTTAACGCCCCATCAAACTTGTAAGAAGTGTAACGGGAAGAAACCCTAACCTTACTTTTGCCTGGTAAAGGTCAGGACACCGGTAACGACTTAAAAGGTTTAAACGACCGTATAGCTCACGTCGTAAAAGTGTCTATTAGAGAATCCTAAACTTTCTCGAGTTGACCTTAAGGTAGTGAAGATGATTGAAACAAGTGTCACTACGATAGATTCCGGGTGAATTGAACCGTAAGGTCCTACAGCGTAAGATCCACTTACTAGTGTGGTAGTAACAATAGACACAGTACCTCTATAAACAAACATATCAAGAGATATAAGAACGGTGGAAAAGAATTATACAAGACGACGACAATCCAGGTATGGTAAAGACAGGAAATAATACGGGTACAAACGACCTCGTCGGCACTTCTCTATGGGGTGAGGTTCCATTCTCTTTGGGTTATTCTACCATCCACAACGTTCTCCCGTAGTGTCCCGTCTGTGTGACTTTGGTATGAGTGTCTTTTGATCAGTTAGGTTAGTGTGATCCTGGTGTCGGAACAGATTGATTTACTTTGGTTCGGTACGGACGCCCCGTTGGGTTCTACCCACCCAGCACCACCTCTCCGGACTGTCTTACACCAGGTGACCTCTTCCCTTACCGTTCGGTGAAGTCATAAGAACGGAACTCTTGGGGTACTTGTCATCCTTTTCCGTTTTATTATCCTATTCTTTTCTCCTTGAGGGTCCAGTAATCCAGGGGTTATACGATGACCTCCAGTCACCTCTTTATTGTGGTCTTTCTTACTTCCCTACCTCGGTTTCGTTTTTATTGTGAGTCAACACCTACACTGACCACTATCTTCGTTCTAGACTACGACATTTCTCGTTATAATGTATCCTTGGACCTTACAGTCCAGGTACTTAGTTCCGTGTAAACTTCACCAGTTTGTCCCCTACCGTTCTCACTTGAAGTTGTAAGATCCTTAGTCACTTGATTTTACCTGACCACACCCACTTAAATTGAGTCTACTGGTAATATGGATGATGACGTCTGTCCTTAGGGAGTCTTCTTTACCTCATCGGTAGTACCAGTTGTTTTCTCAGGCTTTACGTCATGAACCTACGTTAGAATTTTTGCTGTCTTACTTGACAAGCAGAGGTTGCGTTTGGTAAGTTATAGTGTCAATAGGTTCAGATACGGGGTTGGTCATTGCGACTTCTTCGACTTCAACTTACCAAAATACTTCTGACTGTTCTGGAAAATCTTGATTGTGGGTTTTTTCTACAGGAAAACTAATATCCCCTGACCTTATGTTTTCATCCTTCAGTTCTTTGTGGACCTCATTGTCCGTTTAAACCGGAACCTTACACCTTACTTCGTTCCGTTTCTGATTATCTCAAAACGGTTCTTTTACGTGACCAGTATCGTTTGTGGGAGAAGGTTGTTGTGTTCTCTTCTGAGATGTGTACCTGTAGTGGTCTACCAGGTGTGGCTTTAGTCTTAATAATATAAGACACGTCGGTTTCTACCTCTTCGAGATATGTCAGTTGTTTTCGTTCTGGTCCTCGACTGACACCGAGTCTAGTACTTGAGGAATAATGGTTTAAGTCTGAGTTTAATTTCTTTCATTCTCTTTGGCGATCTGGTAAGTCCATACTGGATTTAGTTTAGGGAATACTAATATGTCACCTTCACTCTTTATCTAAGTTCCCGGATCTAGACTATCTATCTCACGGACTACTTGATACATTACTCTAAACACTGTAACATGTCCTCTGTCCTGGTAGGGGTACCTTTTCTTTACGTTTTTTCGTTTTCCTGACAGACCCCTCCGGAATGTTTATCGACACTTTTCTTCTCTCCAATTTTCCTTTCTATATTCGTAGACTTACGTTTCAAGGTCTCTTATCGTTCTTCTCTATTCTTTCGGAAGAAGTCACTAGTTACGTTTCTTTATCTCCTTTTGTTGTCTTACCCTTTCTGATCTCTAGAGAAGTTCTTTTAATCTCTATGGTTCCCTTGTAAAGTACGTCTCTACCCGAACTATTTCCTGTCTTTAGTAGACCTGGATTGTCTTCGTCTTCTATAATTCTTCTCCACCGTTCTTATGTGTCTTCTTCACATGTTTTTTGTAGAAGTACTAGGTCTATTAGTACTACCACACTAGTGATTAGATCTCGGTCTATAAAACCTTACACTTCAGTTCACCCGGAATGTTTCGTAGTGATGCTTGTTTCGATCACCTCCACTACCTTAAGGTCACCTCGATAAAGTTTAGGACTTTCTACTACGACACTTTCACGACGTGAGTTATACGGTCGTTTAAACCTTTTGAGTCGTCACCAGTGTCCTGTCCTTTTCCAGTCAAAAGTAAGTTTAAAGTTTCTTCCCGTTGAGATTTCTTACGAGTTTGATGGTGTGTTAATGTGAGTAGAGTGTACGATCATTTTATTACGAGTTTTAAGAGGTTCGGTCCGAAGTCGTTATGCACTTGGTACTTCAGGGGCTACAAGTTCGACCAAAATCTTTTCCGTCTCCTTGGTCTCTAGTTTAACGGTTGTAGGCGACCTAGTACCTTTTTCGTTCTCTCAAGGTGTTTTTGTAGAGAAAGACGAAATAACTGATACGGTTTCGGAAACTGACACACCTAGTGTTATTTGACCTTTTAAGACTTTCTCTACCCTTATGGTCTGGTGGACTGGACGGAGAACTCTTTAGACATACGTCCAGTCCTTCGTTGTGAATCTTGACCTGTACCTCGTTGTCTGACCAAGGTTTATCCTTTTCCTCATACAGTTCCAACATATAACAGTGGGACGAATAAATTGAGTATACGTCTCATGTAGTACTCTTTGCGACCTGACCTTCTTTGTGTTCGACCTTAGTTCTAATGACCCTCTTTATAGTTATTGGAGTCTATACGTCCACTGTAGTGGGAATACCGTCTTTTACTTCTGCTCACTTTTTCGGAGAACTACTTTCACTTTCTCCTCTCACTTTTTCAACCGAATTTCGAGTTGTAATTCTTTTCTTCTAGTACCGTAGACCACGGTAGTGAAGTACCCCTTATCTGCCCCTTTGTCACCTTTGTCACAGTCTGAAATAAAACCCCTCGAGGTTTTAGTGACGTCTACCGCTGACGTCGGTACTTTAATTTTCTGTGAATGAGGAACCTTCTTTTCAATACTGGTTGAATCTATTATATAAGTTTTCGTCTCTGTAATGAAACGGCTGATTCCAGGCAGATCAGTTCCGATCAAAAAGGACACCAGTACATACCTACACTCTTAACCTACACACACACCTGCACACTCCTTACGACTCACGACTTCTTAACTACTAAAAACTTGACACCACAACCTCTTCGGAGAACTCTCAGGGAACCTGACGTTCCTCTAGGTTGGTCAAGTAAGACTTCCTCTCGTCGAGACCCTAAAGAAACCTTCCTTACTACGACTTCGACTTCGAGGTCATGAAACCGGTGGAGTACGCTTCTCAACTGAGTAACCTTTTCTGAGACTACCACCCTTCCTAACCCCCGTCCTCCTCTTCCCCTGCTTCCTCTTACTCTACCGACCTACCGTAGTACCTGAGCTACCTGCACTCAAACTTACTTGCGACCCTCTACCACTACCTGTCCCTTCGGACCGCACGATACTAAGTACCCCAGTGGTTCTCAACCTGTGCTGACTCGCTGACTTGACTTCACTTGACTTGAACGTACTTTATAAGGGAACCATAGAGATTAATAGAATTCTCCAGACGCCCTCAGGTCGAGGTCGGCGGTCACTTCCACACCCGTCTTCTACTATATCGGAGACTGAGTATCATCCCTTGATGTACAAATAAAGTTCGAAGTCCAAAAGAAAATATGAAACTTTTTTCGTAATCCAGTTTCTAAACTGTAAAAATCAAAGGAGGTGGGTCTAAATGACATGAATTGAACACTAATGTCACATTGAGTACGATGTAAGGAGTCAAATGAAGAATAGAAAGATTTAGGACAAACAGGGATCGTAGAATTCTAGAGATAGAGGATTTTTCCGAAGATCGATAATAATTAATAAGGATTTGGGATTTGAGTCGTTTGAAGAAAACGGCATTTATAAAGGGAGTGTTTGTCCAGAGTCTTTTGTTAGGAAGGTACTGGAGTTCGACACCGAATGTACGAGTAGGACCTTGTAAAAAACATTTCTAGGAACTTGTTTACAGTTACCAATGAAATATCTAGTAAAAAGACCCGTGTTGACGTCTTCCGAAACACTAAAGAGTACGAAGAGAGTTCGTGGAATTGTAAGAAAGGTCGGTGAATTTGACTACTATCCTTTCTTGTTCAGTCTTAGTGTTCCGGATTGAGGAAGTAGGGCCCTGGCACGGACACTCTACTCCTCTCCCCCAACCCCAGCATAGAGGTAAAACAGTCATTACGGATTGCACCGAGGACTGTCTCTAGAGATCAGAAAGGGTAAGATAACAAAAGGAGATAAAGAAACGTGACTAGTGAATCCTTTCGAAAGAATAGAGAGGAACGACAAGAAACATTGAGATACAAGTCTAACCATATAGAAAGAACAAGTGGAAACGGTAATCGAAGATAAGAAAAGAGTCGATATCCATTCCGAAGGAGTCTGGTGGTAAAACGGAAAACGTAAAGAACAAACCCCTACCAAAACTAGTGGTGAAGGACATGATACTCGGAGACCGGTATCAAGAAGTCCGTGAAATAGACAGTCTAGATTATGGAGTACCACGACAACGACGACGACGATTCAGCGAAGTCAGCACAGGTTGAGACACGTTGGGGTATCTACCATCGAGTGGTCCGAGGGGTCAGGGACCCTAAGTTCCGTTCTTGTGACTTCACCCAATGGTAAAGGAAGAGGTCACGTACTTTGACTTTTAACTTATAGAGTATGTACAATTATTGATACACGTAAATACATGTAAACTTGATTATCTTTTAAAGTAAAAGACGAGAGTCCTACTTTATTCTAACAAGTTTAATAGTATCTTTATATCCGGGTTGTTGTTCACATTTTAGTAGAAGTACCCTGTTATTACCCAAGGTAACACACATCAAGAATCCTTCGTTAACACCTATGGTATCGGGAATTCATCTCAAAACGGTTACCTTACTTCCTGTCATATTTCGTTTAAGAATCGATGTGTTATCTCATAATGTATTAAAGTACTGACCTATAATTAACTTCTATGGTAATTATTAAATATACTTTACCATTAATGATTTACACTTTAATTTCATACGAAATAATACTTATACTATACACATTACACGAGAATATCGTAAATCCTTGTTTACATTAAGTATAATTATAGTCGGACTTAATTTGTATCTTCGTTCAGAGTTAAAATCGGAAATCAATGATATTTATATCTGGTTTTTTACGTAATTCTATGTCTAATACCAGTTCTTCAAGTCTTTAATTATTGATTCTGTCCCTTCCTATATGTATAAATTAGTGAGTTAGATAATTGTAAACTAGTAAGTGTCAAATATTACTGTTTTATAATATAACATCATTACTGTGAACGAAAAACCTTTCTTTCGATACTGTCCAGATCTCTCTTATATTTTTTCGAAGGGATCACCGAGTCTACCATTTCTTAGACGGACTTTACGTTCTCTGGACCCAAGTTAGAGACCGAACCCTTCTAGGGGACCTCTTCACCTACCGTTGAGTGAGGTCATGACAACGAACCTTTTAGGGTACCTGATTCTTCGGACCGCACGGGGTTAGGTACTCAAGTGTTTTTCGACCTGTACAGACTCTCTGATTGTATGAGTGAGTCAAAAGACACTTTCCAGATACATCAGTTTCGATACAAAAAAAGGTCGTCAGTACATGTTTGCACTCTCCAAAATGATCGTCAGTACATGTTTGCACTCTGAACACGGATTTTTTTCCGACTTGTGGTTTCTAAATTATGAAACTTTAACACGACTACCTCTTCTGAGAACTCTCAGGAAACCTGATGTTCCTCTAGTTTGGTCAGTTAGTATTTCCATTAGTTGGGACTGGCAAGTGACCTTTCTGACTATGATTTCGATTTCCAGGTTATGAAACCGGTGGAATATACTTCTCGGTTGAGTGATCTTTTCTGGGAGTACCACTTTTCTAACTTCCGTCTTCTTCTTCCGTCGTCTCCTACTCTACTAAGCTATCGTAGTGGTTTAGTTACCTGTACTTAAACGCGTGTGGTACCATCACCTCCTTTCTCCTCGGACCGTACGACGTCAGGTACCCCAGCGTTTCTCAGTCTGTACTGAATCACTGACTTGTTGTTATTGTTGTTGGTCTTTATTCCAATCTCATTCTTTTTGTTAAACGGAACGGAGTAAAAGTCAAAACAGTGAGGAGTGTGGTTTTAGTGGATTCTTATATAAAACAGAGATATATTTACAGTATGACATTGTTGAT
This sequence comes from Capra ibex, assembly GCA_006410555.1. Classification (NCBI taxonomy): domain Eukaryota; kingdom Metazoa; phylum Chordata; class Mammalia; order Artiodactyla; family Bovidae; genus Capra; species Capra ibex. The sequence continues at coordinate 39,178,212 of SJYO01029184.1, read as the reverse complement.
GGTCTCTAATACATTTACTAAAGAAGAGAAATCTTTCACGACTACTCTACAATATGTGACCATTTCTAGTTCAAGTTTCGTAGAATTTGGAAATTTGGGTTTCTGTTATTTCTTTTATTTAAGTGGTTTTCGTATACGTTTACTGGTTTGATTCTCCGGTGTGTGTAGTAAATTTTAAATCTATTTTCCTGTTTATTTTTAAAGTCCCTTTATTTAATTTTAATCTTATCATAAAGTAAAATAGTCGTGAACCAAATAGAATAAAAGAATCAAGTGTCTCCAAAGTCTTTGGTTGACGACGTTTCAGGTATAAGGGAGATACTTATCTTAACGACATAGAATGCGACCGAAGAATCTCATCCCGTACGATCGAGGTGGTAAGACCTTGTATTCGTAATTTAATGTCCAGTTTCTTTGTTTCTGATAGTTTACTGACTCCAAGTTAAACGGAGTGACGGAGGATTAGAGATTATGTTAACCGATCTCGTCTTAACCTTATACATTTTATATTACCTTCACCTCCTTAGTTAGACGGACTGAAGTTTAATATGACGTTTCGATGCCAGGAGTTCTGTCATACCATGACCGTGTTTCTGTCTTTATATCTAGTTACCTTGTTATATCTTTCGGGTCTCTATTTAAGTGCGTGGATACCTGTGGAATAGAAACTATTTTCTACGTTATTATGTTACTTCTTTTCTGACAGAGAAATTGTTCACCACGACCCTTTTGACCAGTTGGTTGACATTTTCTTACTTTGATCTTGTGAAAGATTGTAGTATATGTGTTTATTCTAGTATTAACTAATTTCTAGATTTGTATTCTTGTCTTTGATATTTTGAGGATCTCCTCTTGTATCCGTTTTGTGAGAGACTGTATTTAGTGTCGTCCTAGAAGATACTGGGTGTAGTGTCTCATGACCTTTATTTTATTTTTTTATTTGTTTACCTTGTATTAATTTGAATTTTCAAAAACGTGTTGCTTTCTTTGATATTCGTTCCACTTTTCTGTCGGAAGTCTTCCCCTCTTTTACTATTGTTGACTGTTTCTTTATTAGAGTTTTTATATGTTCGTCGAGTACGTCGAGTTATGGTCTTTTTATTTACTGGGTTAGTTTTTTACCCGGTTTCTGGATTTGTCTTTAAAGAGGTTTCTTCTGTACGTCTACCGATTGTTTGTGTACTTTTCTACGAGTTGTAGTGAGTAATAGTCTCTTTACGTATAGTTTTGGTGTTACTCCATAGTAGAGTGCCACCAGTCTTACCGACGATAGTTTTTCAGATGTTTGTCATTTACGACCTCTCCCACTTCTCTTTTCTTTTGGACAATTTGACAACCACCCTTACGTTTGATCATGTCGCTGATACCGCTTGTCACACCTCTATGGAATTTTTTACCCTTTATCTTGACGGTATACTGACTCGTTGGGGTGTCGACCCGTATATGTGGTCCCTTTGGTTTTAACCTTCTCTGTACACATGAGGTTACGAGTAGTATCGTGACAAATGTTATCGGTCCTATACCTTCGTTGGATCTACAGGTAACCGTCTACTCACCTATTCTTTCGACACCATGTATATGTGTTGTCCTATAATGAGTCGATAATTTTTATTACGTAAATTTAATCAAGATTACTCCACCTACTTTGACCTCGGATAATATGTCTGACTTCATTCAGTCTTTTTGTGTTTATGTCATATAATTGTGTATATATACCTTAAATCTTTCTACCATTGTTACTGGGACATACACTCTGTCGTTTTCTCTGTGTCTTCATTTCTTATCTGTAAACCTGAGACACCCTCTTCCGCTCCCTCCCTACTAAACTCTCTTATCGTAACTTTGTACATATAATCGTATACACTTTATATAGTGATCAGTTATAGACTACGTGACACTGTTGGGACTACCTTAACCCCTTTCTCCACCCCCTCCCAAAGTCCTACCCCTGATTACATGTGGGACTAAGTACAGTTACATACCGTTTTTAGTGATGTTATAACATTTCATCGGAAGTTAATTTTATTTGTCTAATTAAAATTTTTATTCCATTAATTTATCCTCTGTTAGAGACACACTTCGTTAAGTTCTTCTTTTACAATAAATACGTACTTAAGTGATTAATGTAATAGTAAAGATATTTAAATTAGTTCTGTAAATCCACAAAAATCACAAGTATAAAATTCAGGCGAGCTCTTTCTACAAAATTTCTTTGATATCTTCGACTGAAGGGTCATGGATTTCTTAAAATTTTGAGGAACACGTCAGTAATCGTGTAAATTTACAAATAGACTCATAAGTGGTTACCGATAAAGTGATCGCATAAAGTCAAGTCAAGTCACAGAGTTAGAACAGGTTGAGAAACACTGGGGTACTTAATGTCGTGCGGTTCGGAGGGACAGGTAGTGGTTGAGGGCCTCAAATGTGTTTGAATATAGGTAGCTCAACCACTACGGTAGGTCGGTAGAGTAGGAGACAGCAGGGGAAGAGGACGGGGGTTAGGGAGGGTCGTAGTCTCAGAATAGGTTACTCAGTTGAGAAGTGTACTCCACCGGCTTCATAACCTCAAAGTCGAAATCGTAGTGAGGAATATTTCTTGTAGGTCATGACTAGAGGAAATCTTACCTGACCAACCTATAGGAACGTCAGTTTGCCTGAAAGTTTTCAGAAGAGGTTGTAGTGTCAAGTTTTCGTAGTTAAGAAGCCACGAGTCGAAAGAAGTGTCAGGTTGAGAGTGTAGGTATGTACTAATGACCATTTTAGTGTCGGAACTGATCTACCTGGAAACAACCGTTTATTACAGAGACGAAAATTTATATGATAAATACAACCAGTATTGAAAGGAAGGTTCCTCATTCGCAGAAAATTAAAGTACCGACGCCAGTGTAGACGTCACTAAAACCTCGGGGGGTTTTTATTTTAGTCTGTGTCAAAGGCGACAAAGGGGTAGATAAAGGGTACTTCACTACCCTGGTCTACGGTACTAGAAGCAAAAGACTTACAACTCGAAATTCGGTTGATAAAGCGAGAGGGGAAAGTGAAAGTAGTTCTTCTAAAAATCAAGGAGAAGTGAAAGACGATATTCCGACCACAGTAGACACATAGACTCCAATAACTATAAAGAGGGTCACTAGATCTAAGGTCGAACATGAAGTAGGTCGGGACGCAAAGAGTACTACATGAGACGTATATTCAATTTATTCGTCGTATTGTTATATGTCGGAACTACATGAGGAAAAGGACAAACAAGGTACAGGTCAAGATTGACAACGAAGGACTGGATATATATCCAAAGAGTTCTCCGACCAGTTCCCCAGACGATAAGGGTAGAGACAGTCTTAAAAGGTGTCAAATTACACTAGGTGTCTCAGTTTTCGAAACGTATCAGTTATTTCGTCTTTATTTTCAAAAAGACCTTGAGAGAACGAAAAAACTACTAGGTCGTCTACAACCGTTAAACTAGAAACAAAGGAGAAGGAGTTGTCAGAGGAGACAGGTACCCTCAAAGGTCCGTTCTTACGACCTCAACCCACGGTAACGGAAGAGGTAGGAGACGGAGTCCCTAGTTCTGGTACGGGTACCTTTTCTTACGTTTTTTCGTTTTACCGACAGACCCCTCCGGAATGTTTATCGACACTTTTCATCTCTTCACTTTTCGTTCCTCTCTTCCTTTCTATATTCGTAGACTTACGTCTCAAGGTCTCTTATCGTTCTTCTCTATTCTTTTGGAAGGAGTCACTAGGTACGTTTCTTTATCTCCTTTTGTTGTCTTACCCTTTCTGATCTCTAAAGAAGTTCTTTTAATCGCTATGGTTCCCTTGTAAAGTACGTTTCTACCCGAGCTATTTCCTGTCTTTAGTAGACCTGGATTGTCTTCGTCTTCTATAATTCTTCTCCACCGTTCTTATGTGTCTTTTTCACATGTTTTTTCTAGAAGGGCTGGTTCTATTAGTGCTACCACACTCGTAAGTAGATCTCGGTTTGGAGGACCTTACACTTCAATTCACTCGGAATCTTTCGTAGTGATGGTTGTTTCCATCACCTCCACTACCTTAAGGTCAACTCGATAAAGTTTAAGACTTTCTACTACGACACCTTCACGACGTGAATTATACAGTCGTTTAAACCTTTTGAGTAGTCACCGGCGTCCTGACCCTTTCCAGTCAAAATCACATAAATCAATTTAAGACTGATCTTAACTTTTAACTTATAGGTTAAATATCAGACGTCAACAAGAGTTTGTAACATAGGACTTTGGAAAAATGTGAGAATTTTGTATGTGAATAACTATGTATATTATCATATGTAATTTTAAAGTTTAAAATTTTATTTATATAGTAAATTAAATTTTATTATTGTTTGGTTAATGGTGTAACTATTTTGTAAAAAATATTTATATAGAAATAGTAATATGTTTATAAAACGTCCCGAATAGAGACTAAATTATCTAAAATCAATCTTTAAATGTGAACCAAGAAGTACGTAAGAGAACGTGAGTAACGAAACCAACTTAACTTCGCTTCACTTTCAGTGAGTAACACAGACTGAGACACTGGGGTACCCGATATGTCAGGTACCTTAAGAGATCCGGTCTTTTGACCCCACCCATCGGAAAGGGAAAAGGTCCCCTAGAAGGGTTGGGTCCCTAGATTGGGTCCAGAGGGTGTGACGTCCACTAAGAAATGGTCGGTTCGATGGTCTCTTTGGGTTCTTATGACCTTACCCATCGGATAGGTAAGAAATAACTTACAAGGGTTGGGTCCTTAGTTTGACCCCAGAAGACGTAACGTCCACCTAATAAATGGTTGACTTGCAAGTCCCTTCGGACAAACCAACTTTGTGTTTATCTTTAATACTGACGGCCCTCGGTCGTGTCCTCTAGGGTGGGTACTGTTCCAGTACGTCTCTGGACTGTCCGTTCCGTCTAGTCCTGAACTCCCTGAGGGACCTGGTCGAGCTCGTAGATGGGGTTTGGTTTTAGACAGACAGATGACAAATGATATAATACGGAAAGTGGTTGAGAAGACTGTAATTGTACCCCGATAGGGGTTGGTGGAAAGAGACTTCTTTTAGTTGAATCCTGAGATCAACTATTCAGAGGACCCGTACTTTCCTCGTAAAGTCAAGTTTGGGGGACAATCGTAAGATCGAACAAACCGTCCAAATAAGTCTGAGAACGTTGATGTGTATACGAACGAGTGTTGTAGGGTTGGTACTGTACCCTTCGGATTTGTAAGATTTTTATATCTCGGGAAACTCCCCATTTTTTCAAAATACCTTTATTATGACCACTTCCCAAAGTAACAACTCGGTTACGAACGACGGTTCAAGGGTATAGGGAATAGGTAACACACGGACCCTCACGTAATCAATTATATCAACCTTATATTCTTTTTGTTCATCATTGGAACCATAATTGGTGTAGTCTAGAAACTCGACTATTCAAGAAAAAAAACAACAACATTGGGTAACGTGGAAACGAGGTACTCTTACATTGAGACAAATCATGAAAGACTCCGACTGTGTCTAATCTCCATATTTCTTTTTTTGTGAAGTTCCCTTTTGTTCAAAAGACCAACTAGTTGGAATTAGTTTTTTCCCAGTATTTTACAGTTGTCCGGAGGTTCCGATCTTCTATTAGATGTGTTGTATTCTGGGAACAAATACCCTTTCTATACGTCTTTTTTTAGGACCAAAGATATTCCCGTTTTGACGACCTCACAAACTCGACTGAGATGTACTGAAACGTAGAAAGTAAAAGGAGATACATGTTCAGTCCCATATTTTCGGGGAAAACTTTTACTTCAATACCCGGAGTGAGTGACTTTGAACCAGAGGGGCACAGTAAGAAAACGGTTGCGATAAGTAGAACTCCCATAGGGACCTGAGACGACTCCGACCTGGGGTCGTATATTGGAGCATCTCCAAAAAAAAAACTTTTCCATGTAAAATTATTATGAAATGTCTACTAATACTTATAGATAGAAACTATGATGTAGTTTTAAGGGTTCATCATCAAAGAATTTTACCACGAATGGTACGTCTTAGTCTAGTATACCGATTGTAATTTTAGTTAATCAGACAAAAACCTAGGTAAGTAGGGAAACGTTATAGTACTTAACAAGTAAACACTTTATCAAGTGACTCAATACGTCTTGTAGGTTTACAACTGTATAGTAATTGTACTATAATACTATAGTTTTTGAGTGTAAGTCCTCGTGGTAGTGGTCATAGTATTCAGAAATCTATAACTCTTCGAAAACTCGAGTGTTACCATCTATATAAAAGGTTTAAAGATTAAAAGTGAACTTTCAAATTTAAAATAGTAACTCTTTTTCATTTAATTCAACGAAAGGAAATTTGGTGTCCCAATAAAACAAGTAAAAACTGTTTTACAGACATTTTATGGGTACCTACTTACTTGTATCAACAAGACGGGTAACGAATTCATTTTTATCACTAGGAGTTCTTTTCAGTGATCAACTCGAGTGTCGTTATTGTTAACATATTAGTGAAAGGATATTTATTAATAAATTAATTCATAACTTTTGATTCCCAAAATACTTGAAGATTTGAACAGTGTGTTTTATAAATTTTCTTTACATAAGATCTCAACTCAAAAAATTACTTATAATAAATTGAAAATTAGTTTTTTTAAGAACTCAATTCGATAAACAACGAAAAATGGGGGACTGAGACTACAACCCTCTCTAACTTCCGTCCTCCTCTTCCCCTGTTACCTCCTATTCTACCAACCTACCGTAGTGACTAAGCTGTCTGTACTCAAACTCGTTCGAGACCCTCAACCACTACCTGTTCCTTCAGACCGGACGACGTCAGGTACCCCAGTGTTTGTCCTACTTTACTGACTCGTTGACTTGACTTGATTTGACTCAAGTATATTTGAAACTCCGGTGACGAATTCCGAGGTTCTCAATATAGTCTTAATGAAATTAACGAAAACGTGACAGTCACGTTTACAGTTGGGTCATCTTTCATTTTTCATTTATTACAGTTATAAAAATACTTTTAATAAATCTATAAAGTCTCGGGATTTTCTTAGTGTGAAACCCTTCGCCTGGATGTGTTTCACATAATCAAAAGACAATGACGACATTGTTTAATGGTTTTATTATCGTCCAATTTTGTTTCGTTTAAATAATAGAATTTCGGAGACGTACAGTCTTCTGACCCACTCACTTGAATCTAGGAATCAGGTCTCAGAATGTCACGACTTTGGCTCCATAGTCATTCCGACTCCAGGTTAGGTTTTATACATCCCTCCTTACTCGAAAGTACTAGTAAATTCGACAACCGTCTTAAGTCAATGGAAAACAACATCTTGAATATAGGAACAAATGAACGTCCAACTATCGACATCCAGTCAGAACGAGGATTTTCAACAAGTGTGAGTAAGAGTCCAGAAGGTACAGGAGATCGTTGTCCTTTAGTTTAATGAGAATGAGTCCTCAGACCGTATAGCGACTAAGGTCGGTCTCTTTAAAGACAAGAAGATTGTCGAATATAGTAATGTCACCGGGGTGGACCTATTAGGTTCTATTAGAGGGATTAAATTCCAAACTTTGGAGTCTGTTATAAACGTTTCAAGTACAACGTCACCTTATATTGTATAGATCTCTAAAGTCCCAAATTTCGTGTTTGTAGAAACTCTCTAATGAGACGGATGGTATCAGAAGGGAGACCGGAGGTTTCCATGTATAAAAATAGTTTACGTTTTATGTCAGTAGTATAAAATTCCAGGGGTTTACAGACTAGAGTAATGTCATAGTTGATTTTCAGATTTTAGGGTCTCCTCTCCAAGTTCTACCGTTGCTTTCCTCTGGCACTTGAGTGGAGGAGGGTACCTGTGTTGTTTAAACATCCATGTATACCGTATTAAAGACCTCTTACGTTACCGTGGGGCGAGGTCATGAGATCGGACCTTTTAGGGTACCTACCTCCTCGGACCACCCGACGTCAGGTACCCCAGCGATTCTCAGCCTGTGTTGACTCGTTAAAGTGAAAGTGAAAAGTGAAAGTACGTAACCTCTTCCTTTACCGTTGGATGAGGTCACAAGAAAGGACCTCTTAAGGTCCCTGTCCCCTCGGATCACCAGACGGAAGATACCCCAGCGTGTCGCAGTCTGTGCTAACTTCACAGAATCGTCGTCGTCGTTGTCGTCGTACCGTATTCAAAGAAGACTCTTCCTAGACTACTGATCTACTTGTCGTGAAAGAATTTTCTATGTAACTCTACCCATCCTCTTCTTATCTATATCGGAATGGGTCCCTGAAAGGGGTTTTTTAGTTACTGGGTGTTATACCTCCCTAAGGAGGTTTTATGTTTTGAAAGTGAGATCCTCACTTCCCTAAGACGGGATGTAGTCTGTATTAATATAAACCTAGACCGTGGTCTTTTTCTCCGGGATGTAAAAGACGAAAAGTTTTAGTCACCTCTGACTCAGGTCCTCTTCGTGTCTTGGTATCCCTTGTCTCTTGGACGAGAATTTCCCGAGTACATGTCTGTGTAAGTGGGTCTCTAGGTCACCATTCCGTAATCAAACTTTCGTGGATCTGGTATTATTCACTCTCTCTGGGTGAATGACTTTAATTTCGTCGATGACCTCTCAGTTGTTGGAGGACCTTGAAAGAACTGAAAAAGGTCCCTACCTTCGTGACCGTTCGTGGTAGAAATGTAGAATAAGATCAAAGGACTACCTCGAACACCCGTGGTAAAACCTACGGGAGGGTGATCGGATGATTGTGGTCAACTATACGAAAACGGGTAAGGTGTGGTGTTGGACAGATCCTTTCGTGGGTCTCAAGGGTGGGTAAACCATGTCGTCAATACGGTATTGGTCCGATCCCTTTGTGTGACACGTGAAAAGAGGGGTGTATCGTCGATACGATATTGACCGTATCCTTTTGAGGGACTCTAGGGTGTGTGGGACGTGTCATCGTCGTGGTTTTGGTACGACCGTTCTTGTACTACGGTACGGGAGGAACGTGTCTACGACGTACCATTGGTCCTGTCTACTTTTTGGATTCGGAGACGGATGGTGGCTGTCTTCGGTACGGTTTTGTTTTGACACATTCTTGTGACGTAGGGTGGAAGGGGTCTGTCGTCGACGTAACGTTGTTCCAGTACTCTGGTAGGACTCAGACTGCATAGGATTTCGTCGTCGACACGGTGTTAGTTTGGTTCATTAATACATTTCATGTTAGAAGGGGTGTCTCATCGGTACTACGTTGGTCCGACGTTTTATGGGACAAGGGGTAGATAGGGTGTGGTGTAATCGACATGGTGTTGTCTTGAACCGTTCACGTAGTATAGTATAAGACTGGAGGGAAACGTTGTAGGTGTCACACTGGTATCGGTCACCCATATACCTCGAGTTTGTTCCCTGTGGGGAACTCACAGACCCATATCACCGGTTCCCTGTAAAACGAAAATCCGGGGTATCTAGTAGAGGTAGAGGATATATTCTTGTGAGGAAATTCAGATTCTTTGTATCGACAAAGTGGTTCATATATCTGTTTGTTTTTCAGCCCGTTTTACTTTTCTCTCTCTTTATACAAGGTTTGGTTTCTTAGTCTTATTCTGTTTCTTTCTTATTCTGTTTAGGGGTCTTTTTCTGAAATTACTTTACTTTTATTCGTTTGATAGACTATTTATTATGTTTTATTCTCAGTGTTATTTCGAGTGACTTGAACTCTCTTCTTCTCTACTTGTGTCACTATTAGATTTTTTCTTTTCTTTTCTTTCATGGTTGTCTTCAATGTTAACTCGACTTTTTATATGAACTCAAGTTGTCATTTGAACTACTCCGTTTTTTTGTGTAACCACTAGAACTTTTGTTTCGTTATCTTTAATAGGTCTGTCTCGTTATTCTACTTTTTCATTAAAATTTTTCTCTGCTGTAGAATTCCTTGAAGACCCTATCGTAGTTCTTCTCCTTTAAGCGTAATATTCCTAGGTTCTTCCTCTCTTTCCCGGTCTTTTTTTTTAACTTTTTTTTTTTACTGACATTTGAAAGAGTGAAACCTCTTCCTTTATCTGTATGTCCAGGTCCTTCAGGTCCCTCAAGGTTCATTTGGGTTTATTCTGGTACTGTTGAATAATGTATATTCTCATATTTATGTTCTCTTTAGTGTATTCCTATAATCGTCTAAAAAGTCCTCTTTGAATTGTCTTGTTTTCCCTTACCGTACTGTATAAGTTTCTTTACTGTCTTTTTTTAAAAAATAGTTGGTTTTTAAGAGACGGATCTTTCCAATATTAACTCTTAACTTCCTCTCTTGTTTTCAAAATATCTATTCATTTTAGATTTTCTTAAGTGGTACTAATTTGGTCCAAATGTTCTTTGAAATTTGTATGACGAGGTTCGATTTTTCTTTTCCACGATCAACTATTATTCTTTTGAATGTTTTTATTTTTAAAGTGGATTTTATATTTATATAATTGTTTCCATTGCCTAGTTAGAAAATATTTCGTTCATACTTCGGATTTTGTGTTTTCATCATTTTAATTGACTTTAATTTTATTAAATCCCTACGTATTGTATATATATATAAATTTTGTAGTATTTTTACATTTTATATGTATCTCATTTTTACGTTTCAGACCCTTACACAAGTTTCAAAGACAGTTGAATTTTCTCTGACTGTATATACATCCTATAATATACACTTGGAGTATCATTCGTGTGTATTTTTTTTATCATTTTATGTTTTTCTTTTACTCTTCCCTTTAATTCGTGTTGTTATTTCGATCAGTCTTTTGGTATTTTCTTCTTTCTATTCTGTTTTCTTTGTCTCTCCTCGATGTTTTTGTTGGTCTGTGTTAATTGTATTACTCTTATTCATGTATGTATAATTATTAATGACATTTACTTTTACATAAATTCAACGATTAGTTTTCTGTAACTTACCGACTTACCTAATTTTTTCGTTCTTTGAGTTAAGTCTTTTTTCCTATGTGTGTACCATTGACACTTTCCTCTCTTTTCTCTGTATGGTACGTTTTACCTTTACTTACTTTTGAACACATCAATATGAGTATAGTCTATTTTATCTAAAGTTCGTTCCTGACATTATTTTCTGTTTCTTCCCATGGTGTATTACTATTTCTCCAGTGAGGTTGTTCTTCTATATTATAAATATTTACGTATATGTGAGTTATAACCCTGTAGTTTTATATCTTTCATTTATAATTACTTGGATTTCTCTCTTTAAGTTTCGTTATTTTATTCTCATTTCCTGAATTGTGCGGTGTATGTCGTTACCTATCTAATAGGTCTGTATTTTAGTTATGTCTTTGTAGTCGAAATTTGTCGTATAATCTGATCTATCTATCTGAATGATATATATATATATATATATATATATATATATATATATATATATGAGGTAGGTTTTTATTGTCTCATGTATAAGTAGAGTTCACGTGTACCTTATAAAAGGTCCTATTTAGTGTACAATTTGGTGTTTCGTTTGGAGTTATTTAAGTTCTTACGGACTTTATAGAGTTCATGGAAAAGGTTGGTGTCACAATACTTTGAGTTTTAGTTATTATTCTTTTTACTCTTTCTTTATGTTTTATACCTCTAACAACTAGACGTAATTTTTTATACCATGACTTTTTAGTTTCCCATTTACTTTAGTTTCTTCTTATAAATTTTTATGGATATCTCTTTACTTTTGTCTTTATATTGTATGATTTTAGATACCCCACACCGTTTTCGTTACGATTCTCCCTTCAAGTATCATTCTGTCCGGATAAAATTCTTTGTTCTTTTGACCAGTTGGTGAACATTTTCTTACTTTGATCTAGTGAAAGATAGTGGCATGTGTTTTTATTTGAGTTTTACCTAATTTCTAGATTTACATTCTAGTCTTTGATATTTTGAGGATCTCCTCTTGTATCCGTTTTGTGAGAGTCTGTATTTAGTGTCGTCCTAGGAGATACTAGGTGGAGGGTCTTAAGACCTTTATTTTCGTTTTTATTTGTTTACCCTAGATTAATTTTAATTTTCGAAGACATGTTGTTTCCTTTTATATTCGTTCCACTTTTCTGTCGGAAGACTTACCCTCTTTTATTATCGTTTACTTCGTTGACTGTTTGTTGATTAGAGTTTTTATATGTTCGTTGAAGACGTCGAGTTAAGGTCTTTTTATTTGCTGGGTTAGTTTTTTACCCGGTTTCTTGATTTATCTGTAAAGAGGTTTCTTCTGTATGCCTACCGATTGTTTGTGTACTTTTCTACGAGTTGTAGTGAGTAATAATCTCTTTACGTTTAGTTTTGGTGTTACTCCATGGTGAAGTGTGGTCAGTCTTACCGACGCTAGGTTTTTAGACGTTCGTTATTTACGACCTCTCCCACACCTCTTTTCCCTTGGGAGGATGTGACAACCACCCTTACGTTTGATCATGTCGGTGATACCTCTTGTCACACCTCTAAGGAATTTTTTAACGTTTATCTTGATGGAATACTGGGTCGTTAGGGTGAAGACCCGTATGTGTGGCTCCTTTGGTCTTAACTTTCTCTGTGTACATGGGGTTACAAGTAGCGTCGTGACAAATATTATCGGTCCTGTACCTTTGTTGGATCTACAGGTAGTCGTCTACTTACCTATTCTTTCGACACCATGTATATGTGTTACCTCATAATAAGTCGGCAATTTTTCTTAAGTAAACTTAGTCAAGACTACTCTACCCACTTTGACCTCGGTTAATATGTCTCACTTCATTCGGTCTTTCTTTTTGTGGTTATGTCATATGATTGTGTATATATACCTTAAATCCTTCTACCGTTACTGCTGGGACATACGTTCTGTACTTTTTTCTGTGTCTACACATATGGTCTGAAAACCTGAGTCTCCCTCTCCCTCTCCCACCCTACTAAACCCTCTTACCCTTAAGATTGTACATATGACAGTACATTCTTAACTTAGCGGTCAGGTACAGACTGCATCCCACGTCGAACGAACCCCGACCACGTACCCCTACTGGGTCTCTCTACAACACCCCTCCCTCCACCCTCCCCCCAAGTACAAACCTTACGTACATTCTTAATTTCTAAAATTTTAAATTTTTTTTATTTTTTAAATTTTTTTTCTTTGTTTTTAGACTTTGTTAGATTAACATTTGGATTCCTTTAAACTTTTTCTTTTTACTTAAGGTTACAATTACTTTCCTTTCTTTATTCTAGTCTCGGATTTTCATTTTTAATTTTAATTTAATTTAAAATTTTTCACTAATTGTTCTGTGAAAGAACGACAACAATAAATCAGTGATTCAGTACTTGTTAAGAATACGTTGGAGTACCTGACATCGGGTGATCCGAAGTGACAGGTACTCTAAAGGTTCCGTTCTTATGCCCTCACCCACCGATATAACAAAAATTTCGTTGGAAGGACTGGGTCCCTAACTTGAGTACAGAAGACGAACCGACCGTCTAAGAAATGGTGACTCGGTGGTCCCCTCGTGTTCTTCTTTTATCTTTATAGTTATTTTAGTTTTCGACTGAGTGACTCTTCTATATGTTTTATATGTTCAGAAATCGATCCGATCGATTCTGTTTTTTCACTCTCCCGAGTTTATCTTTACCCTTCAAGGTTGACTATAATGTCTCTTTGTTTCTAGTATTCTTTTAAGATCCTTGTTAACATGTAGTTATTTAATCTGTTATACTTTGTTTGTCTCTTTAGAACATTTATATTTTAGGTATTTCTTTATTTTTAGAAGTTATTTAATTAATGATTATCCCTTTAATTTAGTAATTAGTTTTCATAGAGTTGGTTTTTTTTTTCAGGTTCTGGTTTCCCAGAGTTGAAAAATTAAGAAGGTTTATAAATTCTAAATTATGGATAGGAATTTGAGGAGGTCCTATAATTTCTCCTCACTGGGGAAGGTTTGAGTAACATATTCCTCTCGTATTGTGACTATGGTTTTGGTCTGTACCTGTAGTGTTTACTTCTTTTGATGTCCGGTTATAGGAACTACTTGTGTATGTTTTTACTAGTTATTTTATAATCATTTATTATAGGTACCTCTAACCAACTTCTGTCGTCTCGTCTTCCTACACGTGAGTGAAGGAGTACACTCTCATTGTTTTAGTGTTACTTAACGAATTATTGGTAGGTCCTTCTACTACCTCGGGTGGTTTTTACTATAGGGTACACGTTTCTGGGTACCTTCGGTGTTACTCTATCATCCTCCCCGTGTTAGTGTTATTTTAGTTTAGTGTATGTGTGACCCGTCCGTTGTGTGTTTGATCTCGTGTTAAATGGTGTCTTCTAGAGGATGACAATACTTCTAAGACTCTGGATGTAGTCAGAAGGACCGAACTCTATACCGTTTCCCTGGTCTAAGGTTTCCCTTAGACTGAAACTTCCGGTCACTTCGACTTAATATCCTAAAGGTGTCCTAATCCCCTTTGTCTTTGGTCTCTAGTTTAACGGTTGTAGGCAACCTAGTAGTTCTCAAGGTCTTTTTGTAGATGAAGACGAAATGACTGATACGGTTTCGGAAACTTTCACACCTAGTGGTGTCTGACACCTTTTAAGACTTTCTCTACCCTTATGGTCTGGTGTACTGGACCGGGGACTCTTTAGACATACATCCAGTTCTTCGTTGTCAATCTTGACCTGTACCTTGTTGTCGGACCAAGGATTATCCCTTTCCTCATGTAGTCCCGACATATAACAGTGAGACGAATCAATTGAATATACGTCTCATATAGTCCTCTTTACGACCCGACAAACTTCGTGTTCGTCCTTAGTTCTAACGTCCCTCTTTACGTTATTGGAGTCTATACGTCTACTGTGGTGAGAAAACCGTCTTTCGTTTCTTGATTTTTCGGAGAACTACTTTCACTTTCTCTTCTCACTTTTTCAACCGAATTTCGAGTTGTAAGTCTTTTGCTTCTAGTACCGTAGACCAGGGTAGTGAAGTACAGTTCATCCACCCCTTTGTTACCTTTAACACTCTGTTAAATAAAACGCTCCGAGGTTTTACAATCGTCTACCACTGATGTCGGTACTTTAATTTTCTACGATCGAGGAATCTTCTTTTCAATACTGGTTTGAGTCAAGTCAAGTCAAGTCAAGTCAAGTCAAGTCAAGTCAAGTCAAGGAGACAGTACAGTCTGAGAAACTCTGGGGTGCCTGACGTCGTGTGGTCAGGAGGGACAGGTAGTGGTTGAGGGCCTCAAGTGAGTTAGAATACAGGTAACTCAGTCACTACGGTAGGTTAGTAGAGAAAGAGACAGTAGGTGAAGAGAGCGGAAGTTAGAAAGGGTCGTAGACCCAGAAAAATTTACTTAGTCAAGAAGTGTAGTTTACCGGTTTCATAACCTCAAAGTCGAAGTCGTAGTCAGAAAGGTTACTTATAGGTCCTGACTAAAGGAAATTCTCCCTGACCAACCTAGAGGAACGTCAAGTTCCCTTAGAGTCTGCAAAAGAGGTTGTGGTGTCAAGTTCTCACAGTTAAGAAACCACGAGTCGAAAGAAATATCAGGTTGAGAGTGTAGGTATGTACTGATGACCTTTTTGGTATCGGAACTAATCTGGTTGTAAACATCTCTTTCATTACAGAGACGAAAACTTATACGATAGATCCAACCAGTATTGAAAAGAAGGTTCCTCCTTCACTGAAAATTAAAGTACCGACGTCAGTGGTAGACGTCACTAAAACTTCAGGGGTTTTTATTTCATAAAGTGAGAAAGGTAAAAAAGGGGTAAATAAACGGTAATTCACTACTCTGGTCAATGGTCCTGGAATCGAAAGACTTACAACTCGAAAATCCGTTATAAAAACGAGAGGAGAAAGTGAAAGTAGTTCTCCGAGAAATCAAGAAGAAGTGAAAGGTGGTATTCCAAGCACAGTAGACGTATAGACTCCAATAACTATAAAGAGGGACGTTAGAACTAAGGTCGAACACGAAGTAGGTCGGGTCGCAAAGAGGACTATATGAGACGGATATTTAATTTATTCGTCCCACTGTTATATGTCGGAAGACATGAGGAAAAGGATAAACCTTGGTCAGACGACAAAGTACAGGTTAAGATTGACATCGAAGAACTGGACATATGTCTAAAGAGTCCTCCGTCCAGTCCACCAGACAATAAGGGTAGAGAACTTCTTAACAAGTGTCAAAAAACACTAGGTGTGTCAGTTTCCGAAACCGTATCGATCATTTCGTCTTTATCTACACCCAAAAAAAAAAAAAAAAAAACCTTGAGAGAGTGNAAAAAAAAAGACCTTGAGAGAGTGAAAAAGTCACTAGGTTGTCTACAACCGTTAAACTAGAGACCAAGGAGGTGAAAAAGATTTAAGTCGAACACGTAGACTCTCAGGTGTCAAGTGTATGACAACTTCGGACCGAACCTCTTAAACCCCGTAATGAAATGATCGTACACTCTACTCACGTTAACACGACATCAAACTCGTAAGAAACCGTAACAGAAAGACAGTATACGTTACTTTAGTGTTAGTAATAGTTACCATAAAAAGTGTATTGATCTTGTTGTTTTTTTCCGTAATTTTAAACACAACCTGTGTTTTCCGGCATTTATTTGTTTAGTTAGGAATCTTTATTTTTACTTTGACCTCCATAGTCCTAAGGACGAAACCTGAAGAGACGTTTCGATGTCAAATACCATGTCCGTGTATTTATCTTTATATATATTTACCTGGTCCTTCCTTTCGTGTCTTTTTTTTGTTCGTATAATTTAATTAGATACTGTTTCCTCCGTCTGATGTGTAACAACGTTTCTGTTAGAGAAGTCATTTACTACGACCCTTTTAACCTGTTGAGGACCACCGATTCTGCCATTTCGTAGACGGATGTTACACCCTTTGGGTCCAAGTCAGAGACCCAACCCTTCTAGAGGACCTCTTCCTTTACCATTGGGTGAGGTCATAAGAACGGACCTTTTAGGGTACCTTCCTCTTCGGACCATCCGATGTCAGGTACCCCAGTGTTTCTCGACCTGTGCTGACTCGCTGAAGTGAAAGTGAGAGTATACAAATTTTTTACTTTAAGTCAATAAGAATAGTCGTATGTATTTCTATTCGAGTTTTACCTAATTTATAGATTCACACTTTAGTCTATGATATTTCGAGGACCTCCTTTTATGTCGGTCTTGTGGTATACTGTACTTAGCTACACTATAGGAAGAACTATACGGAGGGTCTTGTGACCTTTATTTTTGTTTTTATTTATTTATACTGGATCAATTTGAGTTTGTAAAAAGTGTCATTTCTTTACCATTCGTTTTGTTTTTCTGTTGGATGTCATACCTTCTTTTATAAACGTTTGTTACACTGTTTATTCTCTAATCAGAGGTTTTAAATGTTTGTTGTGTACTCCGGGTTGATGTAGTTTTATTTTTAAGGTCATTTTTTACTCGTCTTCTGGATTTACCTGTAAAGAGGTTTCTGGTGTAAGTCTACCGGTTCTCAGTGTACTTTCACACAAGTTGTAACGATTAATAATCTTTTTACGTTAAGTTTAGATGTTCCTCTATAATGGAGTGTGGTCAGTTTTACCTACCCTCTTCCGTTACCGTGGGATGAGGTCATGAGAACGGTACCTTTTAGGGTACCTGCCTCCTCGGACATCCGACATCAGGTACCCCAGGGGTTCTCAACCTGTGTTGACTCGCTGAAGTGAAAGTGAAAAGTGAAAGTACGTAACCTCTTCCTTTACCGTTGGGTGAGGTCACAAGAACGGACCTCTTAGGGTCCCTACCCCCTCGGACCACCCGACGGTAGATACCCCAGCGTGTCTCAACCTGTACTGACTTCGTCGAATCGTCGTCGTCGTCGTTGTCGTCGTCAGTTTTACCTATAGTATTTTTTTTTAGATATTTGTTTAATACCTCTTTCACATCTCCTTTCCCTTGGTAGGATGTTACAAACACCCTGATATTTAACAATGTCGGTAATATACCTCTTGTGATACTGCCAAGAAATTTTTTGATTTTTATCACGATGGTATACTGGAACGTCAGTGTGAGGACCCGTATATGGGTCTCTTTTTATACTAGACCTTCCTGTGTACGTCGGGTTACCAGTAACGTCTTGACTAACGTTATCAGTTCCGTGTCTTCGTTGGATTTACAGATAGTTCTCCTTACCTATTTCTTTTACAACATGTATAGGTGTAACTTTATAGTGAGTCGGTAATTTTTCTTACTTTATTAAAGTAAACGTAGTTGTACCTACCTGGATCTCTAACAGTATGACTCACTTTATTCAGTCTATCTCTTCCTATTTATGACATACTGTAGGGAAGAAACACCTTAGATTTTTATATACTATGTCTCCCTTGTTCTACCGTCTTCTCATACACCTACACTTCATGTAGAGAGAGGTGTCTATGTCGTACTAATGTCGAAGTCTGTGTCTTCACGTACGTTTTGAAGTCGACTCTCGTCTGTTCTCATGGAATGATCTCCTTTTCTTATATATCTTGGTGTGTTTTGAGCCATCCTACTTCCTTGTCCCGTCAACAGACTCAGTCTCCTCTTTGTAAATTCCGACTCTCACTTTGTCGACTAGACACCGTCGGATTTATTTTACTCTTAGTCTGTCAGGAACGACGTCGGTGGGGCCTGTTCCTACTCCCAGGGGACCTTCTGTGTCACAGACCCTCGACCTCAAACCCCTTACACTTCGTTAAGGTCCCACTCCCAACTACAACTGACACCTATCTGTCTAGATTCCCTCCACTCCCTCCTTTAACAATAACCTTTACGGACACCTCCTTTCGTCCCGTCGGCACCTTCTTTCCGTTATGACGACTCAGTCCGTATACCCCATCTCGGTAATGGTATCGGAGAGAGAGGGGTGTGTTGTCGTAGTTGTCAACTTGTTATCTCTCAGACCAGGTAGTTTACGGACTGTGTGACTTGATGTCTCGTCCTGGGGTGGGTCCCACAACGAAATTCACTGACTGTGTGACTAGACGTTTCATCCTGGGGTCGGTCCCTTTCGGGAGATACACGGGCGACTCGACTTGTTGTCTTTTCCTGGGGTCCGTGCCCTCGGGAGATTCACGGACTTACCTACCTCGATACTTCTTTATGACCGGTTTTTCCGGAAGACTAGTGGTCGATGTTCTCCGAGTTTTTTTCTGAAACTATCCTGGTATTGAGGAAACCGTCTCCGTCAGGCACAGGGACGTGTGAACCACGGTCGTTTCCAGGGGCGTTCGGTTCGTCGACACTGTGGTAGTGCGAGTTGAGAGTGACCCCGTCACGACGGTGTCCGTTTTCTTCAGAACACAGATACACACGTCCCACCGAGTCATCACAGACTGTGAAACGTTGGGACATCTGACACCGGACGGTCGGAAGAGACAGTCCCTGCCCCCAAAAGTCCGTTCTTATGACCTCACATAACCGGTTATGACCAACGGTTTGTGAAGATGTCGTGATATAGAGGATGACGGGGTCGGAGGTTGAGGGGACTCATAGACCACGACGGTCTTGGGGACGTAGAGTTGGTCGACGTGGTGGAGGTGTGGACCGGGAGTGCCCCCGTTTAGGTTCAGGAGGTCCCGTCGGAGTCCTCGTTTGTGATCACCTACTGAGGTACCTCTCCACTTTTATTTTGGTGTTAAGTTTGGGTCCCCATCACACCGATTGCTTCTTCTGAATTTTGGAAGGGTGGTTGACACTTTCGACGTCTAATTTAGGTGTGTCAGTTGATCCGTTTAAGACACAGATACCTTATATATTTTACAGTAACTCTCGAGGGTGTTTTCCTTTGTGTGGTCAAGACTATCGACACCTGTAACCTCCGTTCTTTTGTATCCTCATCCTCGTCTAATCTTAGACTCGACGAGGGTATCGTTCAGATCTTTAGTCGTGTTACGATCTCTCGTAGGCTCCCTCTACTTTACCTGACTGAGAGTCGCTCCCTTTCCTAAGACTGTCGTCACTGTGTTCTTTTTATAAATGATAAGGATAGAAAACTGAACGAGAAATTTAAGAAACCTATAAAAAAGAGGGGGGGTGGTGACATGAAAAGTTAAAATAACATTGATACTTTAGATTAATTCGAAAACTCCAAAAAAATAAACAAAAAGGAGTCAGCGTATAAAATAACGACAATATTTGGAAACGGAGATACAATTCGAAAACGTTAAGACCCCCAAAAGGAAAAAAAAAAAAAAGTAGAAAAAAAAAATTGAAATCAAAAATTAAAAAATTTGGATAATAAAAAAAAGTTGTAAATAAGGAAACAAACGAAAAGGATGACAATAAAGGGGAAACGTCCATTAGAAATTACATATATAAAGAAGTAGATGGAGATAAATTAAAACGTATAGATAAGAAAGAAAGAAAGGAAAGGAGAGTTGTATAAACAATCAAAATAAAAGTAATGAAATAAGGGGTCAACCGTGGAACGAGTTTGATTCTGTATCGACGTGAGTAGAGTGTGTGATCATTTCATTACGAGTTTTAAGAGGTCCGGTCCGAAGTCGTTATACACTTGGCACTTGAGGGACTACAAGTTCGACCAAAGTCTTTTCCGTCTCCTTGGTCTCTAGTTTAAAAACTCTTTGGACATATGTCCAGTCCTTCGTTGTCAATCTTGACCTGTTCCTTGTTTTCTGACCAAGGTTTCTCCTTTTCCTCATACAGTTCCGACATATAATAGTGGGACGAATAAATTGAATATACGTCTCATGTAGTACTCTCTACGACCCGACCTCCTTCGTGTTCGACCTTAGTTCTAAAGACCCTCTTTATAGTTATTGGAGTCTATACGTCTACTGTGGTGGGAAAACCGTCTTTCACTTCTCCTTGATTTTTCGTAGAACTACTTTCACTTTCTCCTCTCACTTTTTCAACCGAATTTCGAGTTTTAAATCTTTTGTTTATAAAACCGTGTACCAGGGTGGTGAAGTACCCTTTATCTACCCCTTTGTCACCTTTGTTACCGACTGAAATAAAAATACCCGAGGTTTTAATTACGTGTGCCACTAACGTCGGTACTTTAAATTGTTTTGGTGAATG
Source organism: Capra ibex (assembly GCA_006410555.1). Lineage (NCBI taxonomy): Eukaryota > Metazoa > Chordata > Mammalia > Artiodactyla > Bovidae > Capra > Capra ibex. The sequence goes on along the minus strand of SJYO01029184.1, from coordinate 39,157,179 downwards.
AGGAACCTTCCTTTCAATACTGGTTGGATCTATCGTATAAGTTTTCGTCTCTGTAATGAAACGGTTGTTTCCAAATAGATCAACTCCGTTGTCAAAAAGGTCGTCAGTACATACCCACACTCTCAACCTGACACTTCTTTCAACTCGTGACTACTTAACTACGAAAACTTGACACCACAACCTCTTCTGAGAACACCCAGGGAACTCGACGTTCCTCTAGGTTGGTCAGGTAAGATTTCCTCTAGTCAAGTCAAGTCAAGTCAAGTCAGCGAGTCAACACAGGCTGAGAAACGCTGGGGTACTTAGTGTCGTGTGGTCCGGAGGGACAGGTAGTGATTGAGGGCCTCAAGTGAGTCTGAGTACAGGTAACTCAGGCACTAAGGTAGGTCGGTAGAGTAGGAGCCAACAGGGGAAGAGGAGGACGAGGGTTAGGGAGGGTCGTAGTTTCGGAAAAGGTTACTCAGTTGAGAAGTGTACTCCACCGGTTTGATGACTTCGAAGTCGAAATCGTAGTAAGGAAGGTTTCTTTAGGGTCCCGACTAGAGGAAGTCTTACCTGACCAACCTAGAGGAACGTCAGGTTCCCTGAGAGTTCTCAGAAGAGGTTGTGGTGTCCAGTTTTCGTAGTTAAAAAGCCACGAGTCGGAAGAAGTGTCACGTTGAGAGTGTAGGTATGTACTGGTGTCCTTTTTAGTATCGGAACTGATCTGCCTGAAATCATCCGTTTCATTACGGAGACGAAAACTTATATGATAGATACAACCAGTATTGAAAAGAAGGTTCCTCATTCACAGAAAATTAAAGTACCGACGTCGGTGGTAGACGTCACTAAAACCTCGGGGGGTTTTCATTTCAGACTGTGACAAAGGTGACAAAGGGGTAGATAAAGGGTACTTCACTACCCTGGCCTACGGTACTAGAAATAAAAGACTTACAACTCGCAATTCGGTTGAAAAAGTGAGAGGAGAAAGTGAAAGTAGTTCTCCGAAAAATCAAGGAGAAGTGAAAGACGGTATTCCCACCACAGTAGACGTAAAGACTCCAATAACTATAAAGAAGGGCCGTTAGAACTAAGGTCGAACACAAAGAAGGTCAGGTTGCAAAGAGTACTACATGAGACGTATATTCAATTTATTCGTCTCACTGTTATATGTCGGATCTACATGTGGAAAAGGATAAACCTTGGTCAGACAACAAGGTACAGGTCAAGATTAACAACGAAGGACTGGACGTATGTCTAAAGAGTTCTCCGTCCAATCGACCAGACCATAAGGATAGAGAAAGTCTTAAAAGGTGTCAAATAACACTCGGTGTGTCAGTTTCCGAAACCGTATCAGTTATTTCGTCTTTCTCTACAAAAAAGACCTTGAGAGAACGAAAAAGGTACTAGGTCGCCTACAACCGTTAAACTAGAGACCAAAGAGACGGAAAAGATTTTGGTCGAACTTGTAGTCCGTCAAGTGCCAAGTGCATAACGACTTCGGACCGAACCTCTTAAAATTCGTAATGAAATGATCGTAAACTCTACTCACGTTAACACACCATCAAACTCGTAAGAAACCATAACGGAAAGAAACCTTAACCTTACTTTTGACTGGTAAAGGTTAGGACACCGGTGACGACTCAAAAGGTTTACACGACCGTATACCTCACGTTGTGAAAGTGTCGTAGGAGAAAGTCCTAAACTTTATCGAGTTGACCTTACGGTAGGGGAGGTGATCGAAACAAGCATCACTACGAAACATTCCGGGTGAACTGAAGTGTAAGGTTCTACAGACCGAGATCTAATCACTAGTGAAGTAGTACTAATAGGCCCAGCACTTCTAGAAAAAACATGTCAAGAAGACACATAAGAACGGTGGAGAACACTTATAGAAGACGAAGACAATCCAGGTATTGTAAAGACAGGAATAGCTCGGGTAGAAACGTACTTTACAAGGGAACCATAGAGATTAAAAGAAATACTTTAGAGATCAGAAAGGGTAAGACAACAAAAGGAGATAAAGAAACGTAACTAGAGTCTTCACAAGTAACCTTCCTCACTACAATTTCGATTTTAAAGTTATGAAACCGGTGGAATACACTTCTCAACTGAGGAACCTTTCCTTAGACTACGACCCTCCTCAACCCCCAACCTCCTCTTCCCCTGCTGTCTCCTACTCTACTGATCTACCGTAGTGGTTGAGCTACCCGCACTCAAACTCAGTAGAGACCCTCAACCACTACCCGTCCCTCCGGACCGTACGACGTCAATTACCCCAGTGTTCCTCAACCTGTACAAACTCACTGACTTGACTTGACCGTGGAACAAGATCAAAACAAAAGGTCAAACACGAAATTAATTAAAACAAGACCATATATATTAAAACCAAAGGAGACAAGTGACCCAGTTGGATAAAATGAAATAAAAACAACTTGACAAAACTAAAACGAATACCCACATATGCATATATAAATCGGTGTGAAAAATAACAACGATATTTGGAGACGGAGATGTAACCAGAAAAAGTCAAGACACCTCAAAAAGAAAAGAAATGGAAAAAAGAAAGAAGAAGGAAAACCAGAAAAGTAAAGAAAAGAGAGAAAAAAAAAAAAAAAATGATAAAATTAGCAATTAAAAGATTTTTCACTAATATAAAGAACTGCAAATAAGGAAACAAACGGAAAGGGTAACAATAAAAGTGACATAAACTAGAAATTACATATATTTAGAAGAAGTCAATGGAGACAAATTGAAACGTATAGATAGGAAAAAAAGGAAAGGGAGACTTGTATAAACAATCAAAACAAAAGTAACGAATTAACGAGTGAACCGTGGAACGAAAAATAAAAAAAAAGGTTAAACACGAAATCAATCAAAACAAGAATTGACTATTTATATTACAAACAAAAGGAAACAAACGACCGAGTTAATTGACATGAAATAAAAACAAACTGACGAAAGTGAAACATGTACCCATATATAAGATAATAAAATTAATAATAAACGGACTAAAACATTGACGGTAAAAAGACCCTAAGTAGAAAACAAAGAGTAAAAACCTATAAACATAATCAGAAGAAAGGACTGGTCTCTAGTTCGTAACTCGGAAAAAACACCCTCGTGACTAAGGTTCTGGGATCTGATGGTCTCTTTATTGGGACGACGACGACGACGACGATTCAGTAAAGTCAGCACAAGGTGGGACATGTTGGGTGGTCCGAGGGGGCAGGGACCCTAAGAGGTCCGTTCTTGTGACCTCACCTAACGGTAAAGGAAGAGGTTACGTACTTTCACTTTTCACTTTCACTTCAGCGAATCAGTACAGGTTGAGAATCGCTGGGGTACCTGACGTCGGATGTCCGAAGAGGTAGGTACCCTAAAAGATCCGTTCTCATGACCTCACCCTACAGTAACGGAAGAGGGATCCCTTATAGTTTATCACTCTTGAGTGTGTTTCCTTTGGTGAACTTATGTTTTGGGTTGTAGTGGGTTGGTGGTCATGGTGGGACACACCCTTCGGAGTAGATTTGTTGTTTGGTTTGTTTTTATCTTTAGGTTAGTAGTCGTCTGTTCTAATGGTGGTGTGAGTCGAACCGGGTAGTTTCCTTTTCGTTTGTTTGTTTGGAGTAGTATTAAGAGTTGGAATAGTTCAAACCTCTTCCGTTACCGTTGGGTGAGGTCATGGGAACGGACCTTTTAGGGTACCTGTCTCTTGGTCACCTCGTTGGAATCCTCCCGTCTTTGGTTTTCCTTCTTTTTTAAGTCGGAATTTGAGACCTTTTTCCTCTGGGGTTTGTGTTATTCAAACTTTTTTTTTTTTTTGTCATTTTCCGTCTCTTTATACCTTGTTTACTTCCTTGTTTAATCTTTGTGTCTTCAGATTTATTTACTTCTCCTTTATCCGTTTGATGGACTTTTTGTTAAGGTTTATTACTATCGTTTCTACTAGACTTTGGAACTTTTGGTTTACCTCTTTTACGTTCTTAGTTAATTGTTTCTGGACCTTCTTAATTTCTTATTTGTATGTCTTTTTTTGTTTTAATGACTTTAATTTTTATGAGATCCTTAGTTCTCGTCTTATAGACTTCGTCTTCATATTTAGTCACTCGACCTTCTTTTTACCACCTTTATTGAAGACTTCTCGTCTTATTTAATTTTCCTTACTTTTCTTGGCTCCTATCAGAGTCTTTGGAGACCCTGTTATAGTTTGTGTAGTTGTAAGCTTATCATCCCCAGGGCCTTCTTTTTCTCTTTTTCTTTCCCATACTCTTTAAAAAACTTCTCTAATATCAACTTTGAAAGGAGTTGTACCTTTTTTTTTTATGGGTTAGTTCAGGTTCTTCGTGTCTCAGAGTATGTCCTATTTAGGTTCCTCTTTGTACGGTTCTGTGTAATTAGTCTGATTTTTTCTGATTTGTGTTTCTTTCTGATAATTTTCGTTGTTCCCTCTTCATTGTTCATTGTATGTTCCCTTTAGGGTATACGAATTGTCGACTGGAAAGTCGACTTTGAGAATGGTCTTCCCTTACCGTCTTACATAAATTTCATGACTTTCCCTTTTTACATATTGGTTCTAATATCATGGGCTGTTCTTAGAGTAAGTTGTAACTACGTCTTTATTTTTCGAAAAGTTAGTTTTCAATTCTCTTAAGTCATGGTGGTTTGGTCGAAATGTCTTTACAATTTCCCTGAATATATGAGTTCTTTATGTTTTCTTCTTTTTTCTAGATGTTTTAGTTGGTATTTGTTAATTCTTTTACCGTTACCCTTGTATATATAGTTATTAATGAAATTTACATTTACCTAAGTTACGAGGTTGGTTTTCTGTCCGTGACCGACTTACCTATGTTCTGGGTATTTATACGACAGATGTTCTTTGGGTGAAGTCTTGATTTCTGTGTGTCTGACTTTCACTCTCTAACATTTTTATATAAGGTACGTTTACCCTTCGATTTCTTTCGACCCCATCGTTAGGAGTATAGTCTGTTTTATCTGGAATTTTATTTTTGCTAATAATCTCTATTCTCTCCTGTGATGTATTACTAGTTCCCTAGTTAGGTTCTCCTTCTGTTAACGTTTATGGATACGTGGGTTGTATCTTCGTGGAGTTATGTTTTCGGTTTGTGATTGTCTGGATTTTCCTCTTTAACTGTCATTTTGTTAGTATCGTCCTCTGAAATTGTGGGGTGAGTGTGGTTACCTGTCTAGTAGTTTTGTCCTTTGATTATTCCTTTGTCTTCAGAATTTACTATGTAATCTACTCTACCTAGAGTAACTATAGAAGACCTGTAAGGTAGATTTACGTCTTTTCATGTGGAAAAAAAGTTCACGTGTACCTTGTAAGACTTTTATCTAGTGTAGAACCCAGTGTTTAGTTTGGAGTCATTTAAATTCTTTTGTCTTTATTATAATTCGTAAAAGAAACTGGTGTTACGATACTCTGATCTATAGCTCTTTTTATGACATTCTTTTTGTTTGTGTACCTCTGATTTGTAGTACAAAGATTTTTTGGTTGTCCAATGACTTCTTTAGTTTTCCCTTTAGTCTTTTAAAGATCTTTGTTTACTGTTACTTTTGTATTGTTGAGGTGTAGATACCCTACACGTTTTGGTCAGGATTCTCCCTTCAAATATCATTATGTTAGGATTGAGTTCTTTGTTCTTTTTGTAGCTCATCTGTTGGATTGAAATGTGGAATTTGTTGACTTTTTTTCTTGTTGTTGTTTTGGGTTTTAATCATCTTCCTTTCGTCAGTATTTCTATGTTTGTCTTTATTTACTTTTTATTTACTTTCTTTGTTATCATTTCTAATTATTTTGCTTTTCGACCAAGAACCTCTTCTATTTTAACTGTTTGGAAAAGAGTCTGAGTAGTTCCTTTGCTCTCTTCTTAGTTTAGTCGTTTTAATATTTACTTTTTCCTCGGCAATGTTGTCTTTTACGTCTTTATGTTTACTAATATTTCCTGATAATACTTGTTGATATACCGTTATTTTACTTATTGGACCTTCTTTACCTGTCTAAATATCTTTTCAAGTTAGAAGGTTCTGACTTGGTCCTTCATTATCTTTGATACTTGTTGGGTTAATATTCGTAACTTAGACACTAGTTTTTAGAGGAGTTTTTGTTTTAGGGTCCTGGTCTACCGAAGTGTCCTCTTAAGATAGTTTGTAAATCTCTTCTCGATTACGTATACGAAAATTTTGAAAAAGGTTTTTAACGTCCCCTTCCTTGTGAAGGTTTGAGTAAGATACTCCGGTGGTAATGGGACTATGGTTTTGGTCTGTTTCCTTTGTTTTTGTTTTTTTATTTTGATGTCCGGTTATGGTGACTACTTGTATCTACGTTTTTATGACTTGTTTTAAAATCGTTTGTCTTAAGTCGGTGTGTAGGTTTTTGAGTATATGGTACTAGTTCAACACAAATAAGGTCCCTACGTTCATAAGAAGTTATATGTGTCTAGTTAGTTACACTATGTGGTATAATTTTTTAACTTTCTATTTTGGGTATACTAGTAGAGTTATCTACGTCTTTTTCGGAAACTGTTTTAAGTCGTGGGTACTTACTAATTTTGAGAAATTTTTTTTTTTCCCGTATCTTCCTTGGATAGAGTTGTATCACTTCAGGTATATACTATTCGACTGTCGTTTGGAATAAGAGTTGCCACTTTTTGACTTTAGTAAGGGTGATTCTAGTCCTTGTTCTGTTCCCACAGGTGAAAGATTTGATAAGTTGTATCATGACCTTTAGGATCGGTCTCGTTAGTATCTTCTTTTTCTTTTACTTTCCTTAGGTCTAACCTTTACTTCTTTTCGAGAGTGACAAATGTCTACTGTACTATGTCATGTATCTTTTGGGATTTCTATCATAGTCTTTTAATCATCTTGATTAGTCACTCAAATCGTTTTAACGTCCTGTGTTTTAGTTATGTGTCTTTAGTGAGGGTAAAGTAAGATAATTGTTACTTTTTACTCTTTCTCGTTAATTCCTTAGTTAGGGTAAGTGGTAATGTTGTTTTTCTCAATTTATAGATCCTTATTTGAATGGAGTCCTCTGTTTTCTTGACATGTGTCTTTTCATATTTTGTGACTACTTACTTTAGTTTCTGTTGTATTTGTCTACCTTAGCTATGACACTTTTACTGATATGACGGTTTACGTTAGGTGTCTAAGTTACACTACGGATAGTTTAATGGTTATAGTAAAAAGTGTCTTGTTCTTCTTTTTTTAAGTGTTAAGTACACCTTTGTGTTTTCTGGGGTATATCGGTTTCGTCAGGACTCTTTCTACTTACCTCGACTTCCTTAGTTGGAAGGACTGAAGTCTAATATGATGTTTCAATGTCAGTAGTTCTGTCATACCATGACCGTGTTTTGTCTTAATATCTGGTTACCTTGTTTTATCTTTCGGGTCCTTGTTTGGGTACGTGGATACTCATGCAATAAAAACTGTTCCCTTCTTTCTTATATGTCACCCCGTTTCTTTCGAAGAAATTATTCACCACGACTCTTTTGACCTGTTGATTTACATTTTCTTACTTCGTCTTACGAAGGATTATGGTATGTGTTTCTATTTGAGTTTTACCTAATTTCTAGAATTACATTCTGGTATTTGATATTTTAAGAATCTCCTTTTGTCCCCGTCTTGTGAGCTACTGTATTTAGTTTCGTTCTAGGAGATACTGGGCGGAGGATCTCATTACCTTTATTTTTGTTTTCATTTGTTCATCCTGGACTAATTTGAATTTTCAAAAATGTGTCGTTTCCTTTGATATTCGTTATACTTGTCTGTTGGGAGTCCTACCCTCTTTTATTATCGTTCACTTTGTCGATTGTTTCATTATTAAAGTTTTTATATGCTCGTCGATTATTTTAAGTTTCGACCTTTTTGTTTGTTGGGTTAGTTTTTCACCCCTTTTCTGGATTTGTCTGTAAAGAGGTTTATTTTGTATGTCTACCGATTTTTTGTGTACTTTTCTACGAGTTTTAGCAAGTAGTAATCTCTTTACGTTCAATTTGATGCTCCTCTATAGTGGAGCTTGACCAATCTTATCGGTAGTAGTTTCAGATGTTTGTTACTTACGATCTCTTCCATACCTCTTTTCCCCCATAAGAACGTGACAAAACCCCTTACCTTTAACTATGTAGGTGATACCTTCTACCATGTCTCTAAGGAATTTTTTGATCCTTATTGGTGGTATACTGGGTCGTTAGGGTGAGGATCCGTATATGACACTCCTTTGGTTTTAACTTTTTCTTTGTACATAGGTTAACAAGTAACGTCGTGATGAATGTTATCGATTTGTGCCTCCGTTGGATCTATAGGTAGTCGTTACTTACCTATTTCTTCAACACTATATATACGTGTTACTTTGTAATGAGTTGGTGTTTTTTCTTGTGTGAACTCAGTCAAGACTACTCCACCTATTTGGATCTTGGATAATATGTCTCACTTCACACAGTCTTTCTCTTTCTATTGATAACGTAAGATTGAGTACATATACCTTAGATCTTTTTACCACGACTTCTTAAATAAATATCTTGTAGGTACCTCTTTGTCTGTATTTCTTATCTGAATACCTATATCCCTCACCCCTTCACTCCCACTCTACATATCTTTCTTATTGTACCTTTGAATGTAATGGTATACATTTTATCTATCGGTTCTCTTTAAACGACATACCCAGTCGTTTGAACTTGTCCCCAATACATAGTTAGATCTCCCAACATTACCCATCCCTCTACCCAGTCAGACAAGTCAGTGAATCAGTACAGGCTGAGAAACACTGGGGTACCTGACGTCGTGCGGTCCGGAGGGACAGGTAGTGGTCGAGGACCTTAAATGAGTTTGAGTACAGGTAACTCAGCCACTACGGTAGGTTGGTAGAGTAGGAGACAACAGGGGAAGATCAGGGTGGAAGTTAGAAAGGGTCGTAGTCCCACAAAAGTTTACTCAGGCAAGAAACGTAGTCCACTGGTTTCATAACCTCAGACTCGAAGTCGTAGTCAGGAAGATTACTTATAAGTCCTGACTAAAGGAAATCCTACCTGACCGACCTAGAGGAACGACAGGTTCCCTGAGAGTTCTCAGAATAGGTTGTGGTATCAAGTTTTCGTAGTTAAAAAGCCACGAGTTGAAAGAAATATCAGGTAGGTTGAGAGTGTAGGTATGTACTGATGACCTTTTTGGTATCGAAACTGATCTACCTGAAAACAACCGTTTCATTACAGAGAAAAGAAATTATAGGACAGATCCCTCTACCCTACCTCCAAGTTTTACTTCCCCTATATACATATGGATACTGATTAAGTACAACTCTAAACAGTCTTTTGTTGTTTTAAGACATTTCGTTAATAGGAAGTTATTTTTTCATTTAAATTTTTTATTTTACTTTGTCATCTTCTTTTTTTTTTCTTTACTATGTTTATTTGAATATTTTGTCTTTTTCTGAGTGTTTGAATGAGTGTTTGAATCTCCTGTTTGAATGTCAACGACCCCTCTTTCTCACACCTTTTCCTATCTATCCCTCAAACCCTACCGACACATGTGTGAGGATATAAATTTTACCTATTAGTTTGGACTACGATTCTCGGCTAAGTAACCCTTTCTGGGACTATACCCTTTCTAACTCCCGTCCTCCTCTCCCCCCGTTGTCCCTACTTTACCAACCTACTGTAATATCTGAGTTACCTGTACTCAAACTCTTTTGAGATCCTCTATCACTTCTTGTTCCTTCGGATCACACGCCGTCAGGTACCCCCAGTCTTACTCAGTCTGTGCTAAATTGTTGATTTGTTGTTGTTCCTAGATGACATATTGTATCCCTTGAGACCAGTTATAATATATCGTTTGACAACTCTCCGTACAAACCCCTTCTTACCTATATACATATATTTACTGCCTTAGGGAAACGATCGGTGTACTCAGATTGTGTCATAAAAAATTAGTCGACATAAGGTTGTAATTTTTCAACCTTTTTTTTCTTTTAAATTCTACGTTCATTTATCTTTTTCGATTTCATCTCGTAGTTCTTATTTTGATGACCGTTCATAGATGATGAGGTGTTATCATAAAAATGCGACACAAGAAGGAAATATTTATATCGTAACTTTATAGATGATGTACTTCTGACTTCTATTAAATTTGTATTGTCTTTAATTATACACAAAAGAGACACAAGAAAACTTTATTTATTGAGGTTAATTTCTTTTTGAAGTTAAACTTCGAAACATAAGGAGAACAAAAAGTATTTTAAGGTACTACACGAACTGGTCTCTTTCTTAGTATTGTTATTAAAGATGTTATATAATTTTCATAGTGAGTAGAAACAGTTCACTCTAAATAGGACTTCTACTACCCTAATAAGTTGTAGACGTTTAATTCGTTGTACTATGTCTTGTAATTGTTGTACTTCCTATTTTTAATATACTAGTAGAGTTATCTACATCTTTACAGTAAACTATATTAAATCGTAGGTAAATATTCATAAAAGTCACTGTACCCATACCTCTCTTGTATGGATTTGTATTACTTCCAGTACATATAGTTCAGGTATTCTTTTTAGGATGAGTTAGTAGTTTTCACATTTTGAAAAGGAGGTTCATGTTCTTCTGTTCTGCAGGTGCCAGTAATGAAGATAACTTTCAGGATCGGTGTCGTTAATCAGTGTTTTTTTATTTATTTTCCGTGACTTTAGTCTTTCCTTCTTCATTTTGACAGTGACAAACGTCGATTGTACTGTAATATCAATCTTTGGGGATTTGTGAGTTGTTATTGTTGTTGTTTTGACAGTTTCGATTATTTACTTAAGTCATTTCAAAATCCTATGTTATAGTTATATCTTTTTAAATCTTTTACCGTTAGCTGAGGTCATAAGAACGGACACTTTAGGGTACCTGTCTCCTCCGACCACCAGATGTCAGGTACCCCAACGTTTATCAACCTGTGCTGACTCGTCGATTTAGTGGTAGTACCCGATTATAACCCGATAGTTTTTCTCTTTAATTCTTTTGTTAAAGTAAATGTTAACGTCGTTCTACTTATTTTATGATTCCTTATTTATATTGGTTTCTCTACTTTGTGGACATACGAATTTCGATATTCTGTCACGATTTTCTTCAACCTCTTCTGTGGTTAAAAACCTTTCTATAAGACACGAGTAGTCACTCTTACTAGTTAAAATAATTTTAGAGGTGTGGAGACTTTCGTTAGATGTTTAGGTAACGTTAGGGATATTTTTAAGGTTACCGTACAAATTGTCTTGATCTTATTTAATAAAATTTTAAATATACTTTAGTGTTTTCTAGTACTTCTCAGTTTTTTTAAAACTCTTTCTGTTTATTTGACCTATATAGTATGAGGGTCTAAAGTTCGATACGATGTTCGATGTTATTAGTTTTTTATTCCAAGACCGTGTTTATGTCTATGTACTTAGTAACATTATCATAATTCTCGGGTCTTTATTTGGATGTGAATATCTTAGTTAATTAGATACTGATTCTTCCTTTTTTATTATATGTCACCTCTTTCTAGTCAGAGAAGTTAATTGACACAAACATTTTAACTTATCGGTGTACGTTTTATTACTTTATTTCTGTGAAAATATGATATTTGTTTTTAATTGAGTTTTACTTAATTTTTGAACTTACATTCTAAACTTCGGTATTTTAAGTATCCACTGTTGTATTTGTCATTGAAGTAAACGTACACGCATACACGAGTAAACGAAGTCGGTACAGGTTGAGAAACACTGGGATACCTGACATCTGGTGGTCCAAGGAGGTAGGTACCCTAAGAGGTCCGTTCTTATGACCTCACCCAACGTTACAGGAGGAGGTCCCCTAGAAGCACTGGGTCCCTAGTTTGGGTGAAGACACCGAGAACTTAACGTCAACCTAAGAAATGACGACTCGGTGACCTCTTAGGGGGGAGTGAACGTAAGTAGAATCGTTTACCAGAACACCCAGACTGAAGTTTTCATTCCTTTTGTTTTCGTTCTTATTAGTTTACCCTGGTGTAGTTTGACTTCAAAGACGTGACACTTCTTTTAGTAGTAGTTTTACTTTTCTGTTGAATAATTACCTTCTTTCAACTAAACATTGAAACCAATTATAGGTTCTTATATATTTCTTGGGTATANACGATGGGGTCCCTGATATCTGGTGGTCCGAGGAGACAAATACCCTAAAAGGTCCGTTCTTATGACCACACCCAACGGTAAAGGAAAAGGTCCCATAGAAGGACTGGGACCCTAGTTTTAGGATAGATAGTGTAACGTCCGTCTAAACAATGTTAGACTCCGTGGTCCCTTCCGGGTATTTCTCGAGTATTTTGAGTTGTGTTTATTTTTTATGGGGTTAAAATTCTGTTCGTCTGGGGGACCTATTTGTAAAAAGGTTTCCTATATATATATGTGGTACGTTTCTGTGTACTTTTCCACAAGTTATAATAATTAATAATTCTTTTACGTTTAGTTTTGGTTTTACTCTACAGTGGAGTGTAGACAGTCTTACTGATAGTGTTTCTATTCTGTATTGTTCACAACCACTCTTACACCTCATTTTTCTTGGGTATATGTGACAACCACCGAAACATTTAACCACGTCAATGACACCTTTTATCATAACTGTACATCCAAAAAGTTTTTTAATTCTGAATTTTTATGGTATACTGGGTCGATAACGTGAAAATCCATTAAAAGACATCTTTTTTTAGATTAATATTTTCTATATACACGGGAATACAAGTAACGTTGTAATAAATAGTATCGGTTATATACTTTTATTGGATTCACAGGTAATCACCTACTTATGTTTTCTTCTACTTCATATACATGTGTTACCATATGATGATGAATCGGTATTTTTCCCTATTTTGGAACGGTAAACGATGTTTTACTTACCTAGATCTCCCAGAATAATCAAATGGACCCTCGAGTCAACCATTTCTTAGACGGACGTTACGTCCTCTAGTGCCAAGTCAAGGACCCAGTCCTTCTAGGGGACCTCTTCCCTATCCGATGGGTGAGGTCATAAGAACCCGAAAGGAGTACCGAGCCTACCATTCCTTAGGCGGACATTACGTCCTCAGGACCCAAACTAGGGACCCAATCCTGCTAGAGGACGTCTTCCCGTACCGTTACTGTATAAATTTTTTTTTTTTTTGACTTCATAAGTTTTTTGTTATTATTCACATCGTTCAATTACGAGTTGATCGAATGGGATCTAAAACTGTCTTTTAACTGGACGGATCGGTTTCCGTGTCATTCTCTGAAAGGTATTTGACTTTGAATCTCAATATCGAGTAAATTTACATATATACAAAGAACTAGTCTACCTTTCTCGTGTATCTAACAGGTAAACTAAAAAAAGTCCCCAATATAATGGTGAAAATACCGTCTTTCACTTCTCCTTGATTTTTCGGAGAACTACTTCCACTTTCTCCTCTCACTTTTTCAACCGAATTTCGAGTTGTAAGTCTATTACTTCTAGTACCGTAAGCCAGGGTAGTGAAGTACCCTTTATCTACCCCTTTGTCACCTTTGTCACAGTCTGAAATAAAAACCCCCGAGGTTTTAGTGACGTCTACCACTGACGTCGGTACTTTAATTTTCTGTGAATGAAGACCCTTCTTTTCAACACTAGTTGGATCTATCGTATAAGGTTTCGTCTCTGTAATGAAACGGCTGATTCCAGGCAGATCAGTTCCGATACCAAAAAGGACACCAGTACATAACTACACTCTCAACCTGACACTTCTTCCAACTCACGGTTTCTTAACTACGAAAACTTNACACCACAACCTCTTCTGAGAACTCTCAGGGAACCTGACGTTCCTCTAGGTTGGTCAGGTAAGTCTTCCTCTAGTTGGGACCCTAAAGAAACCCTCCTTACTACGATTTCGACTTTGAGGTCATGAAACCGGTGGAGTACGCTTCTCAACTGAGTAACCTTTTCTGAGACTACGACCCTCCCTAACCCCCGTCCTCTGCCCCTACTCTCTCCTACTCTACCGACCTACCGTAGTGACTGAGCTACCTGCACTCAGACTCACTTGAGGCCCTCTACCACTACCTGTTCCTCCGGACCGCACGACGCTAAGTACCCCAGTGTTTCTCAGTCTGTGCTGACTCGGTGACTTGACTTGACTTGACTTGACTAATAGTTTAATTTACATACGTCTGAGGTACGAACTTAAGTTTTATAAGTGATTCCACCTACTTTTATAACTTCATATTAAAAATATATAGAACGTATTTCATCAAAAGGGGTTTCCATTTATAAAGACTTTAACATTGTTTTTAGTTCTTTTATTTTGACTATACATCCAACTAGTAGACGTACATTGAATAGTTCTTATGTAAATTATCCGATACATTTCAGTTTCAAACTATAAGTAACATGTATATATCTTATATAAATTAACGTTACTTTAGTAGTCCCTTTTAACACAAGATGAGTAACTCATTATGTTAGAAGTTCTATTACTATTTTTATAGTAGTTTTAAGTAGTTCTATCTGTGGTCTCTTTTGTTACTTTATGGACTGTTTTTTACAGTTTTTAGTTATAATAGTCTTGAGACTTTTCGATCAGTTTCCAAATTCCGTTGTTTTACTTAAGACTTGGTCCTATTTCAGGTCATTTTGTTATTCTATAAAAACACATCTAGTGGAATAGAAACAAGGTTTCGGGAAAGGTCATACCATTACCAGAATCTTTATCGTCGGGTGTACTGATGACACCGTGGACTAATCTTCTTCGTCTCTTCTGGAATAAGGGTTCCTTTACACGAATAGACAACACTGTAGAGATCCCCAAAGGAATTTGTGACTGTACTCCCCGTACACAAACAAGACAATTTGTGTTCTTAATTTTATACTACCTTTTTGTCGACACATTTCCTGTAAAGATACTTTGTAATTTATTTTTTACTTTTTCGGTGATGGTAGACCCCGTCTTTTGTTGTTTGTTTTGTTAACTTCGTTTCCCACTCCCTCCTCTGTAAACTGGTAGTAAACTACTCCTGACTTCATACAACGGCCCAGTCTTGGAACTTTTAGAGAGTGTATATAGTACCTGAGATCCTTCGATGTACGTACGGTTTCTATCCTGTGTAATAGACTTTTCTGGACTCTATGGGTGTTTGAAAGTGTAGAATCCTTCACTTCCAATTCCATATCAACATTTGTTGGACCGATTCTTAGTTTCCTCACGGTTTTGTGTTTGAGTTTGATGTTGTAGACGTCTCATACTATATTATAAAAAAAGAAGAATTGAAAACACCCGAGGTTTACACATTCCTTTAGAGACAGTTTCATAACGGTATAGGGATTTGATTTCTTTGTGTCTGAAACCTCCAGTATGTCACATTTTCTCAGAAACGTCTTGATCAAATCTTTTCAGTGATTTTGTTTGTTGATATTACGTTTCGTTTATTTGTTTTTTTAGGACCCCTCATTTTAGGTCAGTTGTTTATAATGATCTATACTTTTCTTTGTCCTTTATACAGGGTAATTTCCCTTTTTACTTTTTCTTTTACGTACTCTTTAATTGATTTTAACAGGGGTTTTCCGTTTTCGAAACCTGAATGATTGACTAAAGTTTGGTTGACATAATTCACCTCACTTGTTTCTCAAAAAGGTCGTAAAGTCCCATACCGGTTCCCAGGATGAAACCTAAGTCGGGTGGGTCTATCCATTTCACCTCTGTATGTATCTACCGGTCCTTTTTCCTTCTTTTCGTCCTCGACACTTTTCGTCGGTACGTTGTGTAAATTAACGTCAAGTATCTCTGGTCAAGTCGTCTGTTTGAGTCCTCTAAAGTAGTGGCTACTTTGGTTAACGACCGTATCGAAGACGTCTGTGAGATCTAAAGTGGTCAAAAGAGGGGTATACATAAATGGAAACACTGACAGTCAGTGGACCTAGGAAGATCGAGGGAAGGACGCAGTAGGTAGTCAAGGGACTTGGTTTTGTCATCGGTAGAGTCCGGAGACATCGACTTGTTTCCGTCTTTGGTTAGAGTTGGTGGAACTACAGAAGTGGTGGTACAGGTCCTTATGGTGAGGTAGACACGTGGACGTGTAATAGTAGAACTGGGGGTAGGTAGGAATTTGAAGTCATTTCTCGTGTGTGGGTTTCCCTCTCACCTGTGGGTGTCCTTCTCGTACGTCTGTAGGTCCTAGGAGTATCGACGGTTACTCAGACATCAACTGAGATCGGATACGGTGTATATGACCGGTAGTATGATACACACATAACCGTCGATGGGGACGGTAACCATCCGTGAACGTCATCCATAGGTGCCTACTCACACCCGATGATATAAATCAGTGGTGTAGACGGAGTGAAAAGGGATGAATGACCTGTATCTCCGCGACGACTCCTAGGGTGGTAGAGAACGTCTTTGACTCCTGGGGTACTTTGTAAGTGATATCTGGTGTGTTAACAGTATTGATACCCACGGTCGTCGGACTCGTCTTCTGTGTAGTGTGGGTTGGTTTGTGTCACTACTGTGTTTAATGTGTGGACCGTTGGAGGTCGTGTAATTTCGTACGGGAATGGGGTTTAGTCAGATATTTGTCACTTTCTCCCTGATAAAGTAATTAATTAGTTATCTGTGGATTTGTTTCCTTTTTTCTAGTACTTCTTAGTCCCTTTACACTGGTGGTTTTATTGTTATTTAGAAATCGACGACAACAAGTCAACGATTCAGTACAGGTTCAGAAACGCTGGGTTACCTGACGTCCTCAGTCCATGGAGACAGGAAGGATAAGAACCTCAAACGAGTTTAAGTACAATTATCACGACCACTACGATAGATTTGTAGAGTAAAAGACGGTGGGGAAAGAGAAGAGCGGAGGTTAGAAAGGGTCTTACTCCCAGAAATAACCGAGATGTTTATTCCACCGGTTCATAATCTCGAAGTCGAAATTGTAGTCAGGGAGGTTACTTATAAGTTCCAACTAAAGGAAATCCTAACTGATTAAACTAGAGGAACGACAGGTTTCCTAAGAGTTTTTAGAAGAAGACGTGGTGTCAAACTTTCGTAGTTAAGTAACCCCTAATCGTAAGAAATACCAGATTTAGAGTATAGACATGTACTAATGACCTTTTGGTTTCGAAACTGATATGACTGGAAACAGCCGTTTCATTACAGAGACGAAAAATTATACGACAGCTCCAAACAACATCGAAAAGAAGGTTCCCCGTTCTCAGAAAATTAAAGTACAGACGTCAGTGGTAGGTGTCACTAAAACTTCGGGTTCTTTTATATCAGACATTGACAAAGGTAACAAAAGGGTTGATAAACAGTACTTCACTAGTTTGGTCTACGGTACTAGTATCAAAAAACTTACAACTCTAATTCGATATATAAAGTGAGAGGAGAAAGTGAAAGTAGTTCTCCGAGAAATCAAGGAGAAGTGAAAGACGGTTTTTCCACCACAGTAGACATATGGACTCCGACCACAATAAAGAGGGTCGAACACGAAGTAGGTCCGGTTGTAAAGTGTACTATATGAGACGTCTATTCATTTACTCTTCACACTGTTATATGTCGGAACAGTATGAGAAAAACGTCCAAACTTGGTCAGGTCACAAGGTACAGACTAAGATTGACAACGAAAACTGGACGTATCTGCTAAAGAGTCCTTCGTCCATTCCACCAGACCATAAAGGTAGAGAAAGTCTTAAAAGGTGTCACACAACACCAGGTTTGTCAGTTTCCGTAATCGTATCAGTTACTTCTTCTTCATCTATTAAATGACCTTAAGAGAACGAAATAGATACTAGGTCGTGTACCCGTTAAACTAGAGACTAAGGAGACGGAAAATATTTATATAATATTTGTAGACCTATATTCTAATTTATAGTAAATGCGAATTTTCTATAATTTTCTAATTTGAATTTTTCAAATACGAATTTTCTAATTTGTAGACGTAGAGGTCTAATTTTGTAGACCTTCAAGAGTCAAGTGTACGACAACTTCGGATCAAACTTCCTAAAACTCATGTGGAGCGATCGTACACTCTACTCACGTTAACACGTCATCAAACTTGTAAGAAATCGTAACTGAAAGAAACCCTAACCTTACTTTTGACTGGTAAAGGTCAGTACACCGGTGACGACTCAAAAGGTCTAAACGAATGTACAACTCACGTCGTGAAAGTGTCGTAGTAGAAAATCCTAAAGTTTATCTAGTCGACTTTGAGGTAGTGAAGGTGATCGAAAGAAACGGTACTACGAAGGATTCCAGGTGAACTGAAACGTAAGGTCCTACAGACCGAGATCCACTCAATAGTGTGGTAGCACCTATAGGTCAAATAATTCTAGAACAAAATATATCAGACAGACACATAAAGTCGGTGAAGAAGAATTACAGAAGACCAAGACAATCCAGGTATGGTAAAGTAGGAAATAACACGGGTAGAAACGTACTTTACAAGGGAACCATAGAAATTAAAAGAACTGCTCTAGAGATCAGAAAGGGTAAGTTGACAAAAGGAGAGAAAGAAACGTAACAAGTGAATCTTCCGAAAGAATAGAGAGGAATGATAAGATTCCTTGAGACGTATGTCTGTCCGTATAGAAAGGAAAAGAGGAAGCAGAAAATGAAGAGAAGAAAAGAGTTGATAAACATTCACTAAAGAGAAGAATCCACTTATAAAACGGACAAAACGTAAAGAAAAAGAAACCCTACTAAACTAGTGACGGAGAACACGTTACAATACAAGAAATCCGTGAGACAGATAGTCTATATTAGGAAACTTAGATAGACAGTGAAGGTGACATATTAGTGTTCCCTAAATAAATCCAGTATGGACTTACCGGATCACCAAAAGGAATAAAAGAAGTTAAAGTAAGTCTTAAAACGTTATTCCTCAAGTATTAGACTCAGTGTCAGTCAAGGGTCAGAGCAAAACTACTGACATATCTCCAAGAGATAGAATCCAACGTTTCTTATATTAGTTAGACTAAAACCATAACTGGTAAACAACTACAGGAACACGTCTCAGCAGACACAACAACCTTCTCTCACAAACGATACTGTTCACATAAGAGAACCGTTTTGAGGCAATCGGAAACGTGACGAAGTAAAACATTAAGTTAAGGTTTGAACGGACAATGAGGTCCATAGAGAACTGAGAGATGTAAACAAAAGGTCAGGGGATACTACTCGTCCCATATCAGTTCGGATACAAGAAGGAATACCAGTACATGTCAACACTCTCGTCATGACATTTATTCCGTATCACGACTTCTTGACTACGTAATCTTGTACCACGACCTCTTCTGAGGACTCTCACTGAACCTGTTTTTCCTCTAGTTTCGTTAGAATTCCCTTTAGTTGGGACTTTTGAGAAACCTTCCTGACTACGACTTCAACTTTGGGGTCATAAAACCAGTAAACTACACTTGTCGACTGAGTATCCTTTTCAGGGACTACGACCCTTTCTAACTTCCGTCTTCCTATTCTCCCACAGTCTCCTACTCTACCGACTTACCGTAATGACTACATTACCTGTACTTGAAACCGTTTGAAACCTTCTACCACTTCCTGTCCCTCGGTACCATACGACACTAGTTAACACAGTGTTTCTCAACCTATACTGACCCACTGACTGGTTGTTGTACTATTTTTCCTGTAGTAAAAAACCACAATCAAGATATTCCAGAGTATTTAGAAGTATCTTGACAGGTTGAAGTTGAAACATCCGTAATCACCGACCTCGTATCTGAACCTAATGATACTATAACTTACCAAACAGAACTTTTTATTGTCTCTAATAAGACAGTAAATTTTCTAACGTTGGTTCATGACGTAAAACCTGAGAAAACAACTGATACTACCGATGAGGTAAAGAAGATCCCCTAAGAATGGGTGTCATCTTCTATTTTGCCAGAAGATTTAATTTAAGGGGGTAAGGGTAACTGTTAGTGTCTTTCGGTGTTAGTGTCTTTCGATTAGTTAGACTAGTGTACCTGGTGTCGGAACAGATTGAGTTACTTTGATACTCGGTACAGCACATCCCGGTGGGTTCTGCCTACCCAGTACCACCTCTTAAGACTGTTTTACACCATGTGATCTCTTCCCTTACCGTTTGGTGAAGTCATAAGAACGGACCTTTTGGGGTATTTGATACTTTTCCGTTTTTAGTACTGTGACTTTCCTTGAGGGGTCCAACCATCCACGTGTTATATGATTACCTCTAGTCACCTCTTTATTGAGGTCTTTCTTACTCCTCTGTCTTAGTTTCGTTTTTGTTGTGGGTCAACACCTACAGTGATCACTATCTTTTTTACAGGTTACGACATCTCTCGTTATAACGTATCCTTGGACCTTACAATACATGTATTTATTTCCGTTTAACATTCACCAGTTTGTTCTCTACCTTTGTCACTTGAAACTGTAAACTCGTTAGTCGTTTGATTTTACTTGACATTACCCTTTAAAAGTAATATAGATGATGACACCCGTTCTTAGGGGATCTTCTTTAACTCATCGGTAGTCTCAGTTGTTTTCTTAGGTTTTACGTCATGAACCTACGTTAGAGTTTTTGGTGACTTACTAGAGACAAGTAAAGGTTCTGTTTGAGAAGTTATAGTACCATTAGGTTCTGATACGGGGGCTCGTCATTATGACTTCTTCGACTTCAACATACCACGATACTTCTGGATGTTCTGGATCTTGATTGTAGGTTTTTTCTACAGGAAAAGTAATATCCCCTGACCCTACGTTTTTATCTTTCAGTTCTTTGTGGACCACATTGTCCTTTTAAACCGGAACCTCATGTCTTACTTCGTCCCTTTTACGATTATCACAAGAAGGTTCTCTTACGTGACCAGTATCGTTTGTGAGAGAAGGTTGTTGTGTTCTCTTCTGAGATGTATGCCTGTGGTGGTCTATCGGTTTTGGCTTTAGTCTAACTATATAAGAAACGTCGGTTTCTACTTCTTCGAGATGTGTCAGTCGTTTTTTTTTTTTTTTTTTTTTTGAGGTCCTCGACTAACACCGAGTCTAGTACTTGAGGAATAACGATTTAAGTCTATATTTAACTTCTTTCATCCATTTTTGGTGATCTGGTAAGTCCATACTGTATTTAGTTTAGGGAATGCTAATATGTCACCTTTACTCTTTATCTAAGTTCTAAATCTATACTATCTGTCTCACAGTGTACTTGATACCTTCCTCCAAGTACTGTAATATATCCTCTGTCTCTAGTTCTGGTAAGGGTCCTTTTTCTTTATGTTTTTTCGTTTTACCGACAGACTCCTTCGGTATGTTTATCAACACTTTTATTCTCTTCACTTTTCGTTTCTTCTTTTCTTGTATATATCAGTAAACTTACGTCTCAAGGTTTCTTATCATTCCTTTCTATTCTTTCGGAAGGATTCACTAGTCACATTTCTTTATCTCCATTTGTTATCTTAACCTTTCTGATCTCTGGAGAAGTTCTTTTAATCTCTATGGTTCCCTTGTAAAGTACGTCTCTACCCGTGTTATTTCCTGTCTTTACCTGGATTGTCTTCGTCTTCTATAATTCTTCTCCACCATTCTTATGTGTCTGGTTGATATGTTTTTTACTAGAAGTACTGGGTCTATTAGTGCTACCATACTAGTGAATGGATCTCGGTCTGTAGAACCTTACACTTGAATTCACCCGGAATCCTTCGTAGTGATACTTATTTCGATGTCTTCTACTACCTTAAGGTCAACTCAATAAACTTTAAGATTTTCTACTACGACATTTTCACGATGTGAGTTGTACGGTCTTTTAAACCTTTTGAGTCTTCACCGGTGTCCTGACCTTTACCAGTCAAAAGTAAGGCAGGGTTTCTTTCTGTGACGGTTTCTTACGAGTTTGATGGCGTGTTAGTGTGAGTAGTGTGTACAATTATTTCATTACGAGTTTTAAGATCTTATGTCCGAAGTTGTCATGTACTTGATAGTTGAAGGTTTACAAGTTTGACCTAAATCTTTTCCGTTTCCTTGGTCTCTAGTTTAACGGTTGTGGACAACCTAATAGTTTTTTTCTTTCTTTCAAGGTCTTTTTGTAGCTGAAGACGAAATAACTGATACGGTTTCGGAAGCCGAGACATCTAGTGGTGTCTGACACCTTTTAAGAATTTTTATACCCTTATGGTCTGGTACACTGGACGGAGAACTCTTTAAACATACGTCCAGTACTTTGTTGTCCATTTTGATCTGTACCTTTTCATCTGACCAAGGTTTATCCTTTTCCTCATGCAGTTTCGACATATAACAGTGGGACGAATAAATTGAATATACGTCTCACGTAGTACTCTTTACGACCCGACCTACTTCGTGTTCGACCTTAGTTCTAACGGTTTTCTTTATAGTTATTGGAGTCTATACGTCTACTGTGTTGGGAATATTGTCTTTCACTTTTTCTTTATTTCTCGGAGAACTACTTTCACTTTCTCCTCTCGTTTTTAAAACCGAATTTCGAGTTATAAGTCTTTTGATTCTAGTTGTAATTTATAGATCAGGGTAGTGGAGTACAGTTTATCTACCCTTTTGTCACCAACTGATAAAAAACCCCGAGGTTTTAGGGACGTCTACCACTGACGTCGGTACTTTGATTTCCTACGAATGAGGAACCTTCCTTTCAATAGTGGTTGGATGTGTCGTATAATTTTTCGTCTCTGTAATGAAACGGTTGTTACCAGACAGATCAGTTCCGATACCAAAAAGGTCATCAGTATACACTCCCAACCTGATATTTCTTTCGACTCGTGACTTCTTGACTACGAAAACTTGACACCACAACGTCTTCTGATAACTCTCAAGGAACCTGACGTTCCTCTCGGTTGATAGGATAGGATTTCCTTTAATATGGACTTATAAGTAACCTTCCTGACTACGACTTCGACTTTGAGGTTATGAAAACGGTGGACTACACTTCTTGATTGAATAACTCTTCTGGGACTACGACTCTTTCAAACTTCCGTCCTCCTCCTCCCTTGTTGTCTCCTACTCTACCAACCTACCGTAGTGGCTGAGTTACCTGTACTCAAACTCATTTGAGGTCCTCAACCACTACCTGTCCCTCCGGACTATACGACGTCAGGTACCACAGGTTTTCTCAGTCTGTGCTGACTCACTGACTTGAGTTGATTAAGGACAGGTAAAATAAAGTGACTAAGGATTGTACAGATACAAGTGAGAACGGTGGGAGACAAACTGGTGAAGGTTAAATGGAACTAAAGCACCTGGATTGTAAGGTCCGAAGATACGTTGCATCAAGTAACGTCGTATCCTGAAGTGAAAAGGTGGTCTGTATAGGTGTTGACCTAACCTACGTAATACCTATACTGGAGATTTCATAATTATAATTTTTATATGTTCGTCGTGTATGTATGGTTATAGTTAACTTTTTTGTTGAACTAAACATAATAAGTTAGAACGTAAATCTAGAAATTGGGTGAGCTCATATAAAAGTACACATCACAATCCCTTACAAGATTAATTAAAGAATATGTACATCTACAGACCAAAAGAGTTGTAGTGAAAAACTTCTCCGAAAAAAAAAAAAAGATAACATATAAGAACAGAGGAAACAGTCTTTAATCCACTGGTGTCCAAACACCCAAATAGAGACACTAAAAATAGGACAAGGTACTAAAGATAAAGAGAAAAACACGATCAGTATGACAGAACTACTGACATCGAAACATCATAACAGAGTTCAGTCCTTTGGACTAAAGAGATCGAGGCAAAAAGAAATCGTTTTAACGGAACCGATAAACCCCAGAAAACACAAGAGGTATGTTTAACATTAGAAAAATAAGATTTAGACACTTCTTACAATAACCATTAAACTTCCTTAAAGTGACTTGGATATCTTTTGAAACCCATCATATCAGTAAAAGTGTTAAATCCAAGAAGATTGGGTTCTTGAACCATATAGAGAGACAGACGTAGTAGAAACTAAAGAAAATAGTTATAGAATTTCAAAAGACTAATCTTTATAAAACGGAGGAAACCAAATAAGTATTCATAAAATAAGAAGAACCACATTACAATTTACCTTAACAATTTAAAGAGAAAGGTTAGAAAGTACCAATTATATATCTAGACGTTGTCTAAAGACGTATAATTGAAACATAGGATGTTGAAATGACTTAAGTAACTACTCGAGACCATCAAATGACCATAATAGAAATTCTAAAAGAATCATATCATAGTACAGTAGACATTTATCACTGTCTAAACTTAGAAGAAAAGGTTAAAATTAAGTAAAATAAAAAAAAAAAGGAAAAGACTAACGGTACCGATCCTAATGGTTTTGATATAATTTATTTTCACCTCTCTCACCCGTAGGAACAGAACAAGAACTTTTACCTTTACGAAAGTGAAAAGATGGTAACTCTTACCAATGACACCTAAACAGTACATGCCGAAGATAATACGACACCATCCAAGGGAAATACGGATGAAAGATCTGTCAAAAATAATATTTACCCACGACTTAAAACAGTTTTCAAAAAGACGTAGATAACTCTGTTAATAAAAAAAAAATAAGAAGTCAAACAATTATACCACATAGTGGAGCTAACTAAATACATACAACTAATTAGGAACGTAGGGACCCTATTTAGGGTGAACTAGTACCACATATTAAACAACCACCCAAGTCGAACGATCACAAAACAACTCCTGAAAATGTACATACAAGTAATCACTGTCCAGATATCAAAAGAGAAAAAACCGTTATAGAAACAGACCAAAACCATAGTCCCATTACCACCGGAGTATCTTCCTCAAACTTTCACAATGAAGGAGAGGTTAAAAAACCTTAACAAACTCTTCCTATCCATAATTGACAAGAGATCTACAAACCATATTAAGTGATCGCTTCGGTGTCTGTCTTGTGAGAAACTATATTTAACGTTGTTCTAGAAAAAATAGGGGGAGACTCTCATTACTTTATTTATTTATTTAACTTGGTTTAATTTAAATTTTTGAAAACGTGTCGTCTACTTTGATAGTTGCTTTACTTTTCTTTTGTGTATTTCATCGTCTTTTATTAACGTTTACTTCACTGGTTGTTCCCTAATTAAAGGTTTTATGTGTTTGTCAGTTTTTTATCTGCTAGATTGATCTGTAAAGAGGTTTCTTCGATAAGTCTACCGGTTCTCCAGGTACTTTTATACAAGTTATAGTAATTACTAATCTTTTTACCTTTAACTTTGATTTTACTCCATACTGGAATATAATCGACCTTACCGATAGTAGTTTTTTAGATGTTACTTACAACCTCTCCCACATCTATGTCCCTTGGGAGGATATGACAATCACCCTTATATTTAACCATGTCGGTGATACCTCTTGTCATACTCCTAAGGAATATTTTATTTTTATCTCCATGTTATACAGGATCTTTAGAGTGAGGACACGTATATGGGTCTCTTTTGGTATTAATCTTTCCTATGTACATGGATTTACAAATGACATCGTCACAAATGTGATCAGTCCTGTACCTTCGTTGGATTTACAGGTAGTCACCTCCTTACTTATTTCTACTATACCAAGTATATATGTTACATTATAATGAGTCGATATCTTTTCTCTTATTTCATTACAGTAAACGTCTCTGTACCTACCGGGATCTCTGACAATATGACTCAATTCAGTCTCTCTCTTACTATTTATAGTATACTATAACGAATATATACATTAGATTTTTTTAGTATTTTTACTTTGATGATATTATTATTTTGTCTTTGACTCAGTGTTTACCTCTTTTGTTTGAATGTATATGTTTTCACCTTTCCCTTCCTCCCTATTTGACCCTCTAACCCTAACTATATATGTGAGGTGACATATATTTTATCTATTGATAATTTATGGATGACATATCGTGTTCTTTTAGATAAGTCGTAAGATATTAATGAACATACCTTTATCTTAGATTTTTTCTCACCAATATATATATATATATAAATACATATATATCGACTGAGTGAAACGATATGTTGTCTTTGATCATGATATAACATTTAGTTGATCTCAGGTTAATTTTTAATTAAATTTTTATTGACCTAGTTTTTTTGACACGTTTTATGGGTTTATCGGTACTGTCGAAAGGTTTCTTTTGTATGTCTACCGGTTGGTCGTGTTCTTTTGTACGAGTTTTTAGACATCAGTTCTATCTTTACGTTTAGTTATGGTGTTACTCTACATTACAGTGTTTACAGTCTCATTAATAGTAGTTTTTCCGATCTCTATTATTTACAACCACTTCTACACCTCTTTTTCTTCGTGAAACATGTGACAACCACCCCTATATTTAACCACATCAGTGACACCTTTTGTCATATCTCCAAGGAGTTTTTTGATTTTTGTTTTGATAACATATTAGATCGGTATCATATATCGGTTTCTTTTACTTTTGTGATTAAACTTTACAATGTACGAAGGGTTACAAGTGTCGTCTTATAAATGTTAACGGTAGTATACCTTCATTGGTTTCACAAATTGTTGTCTACTTACCTATTTCTTTTGTTTTTTGTACATGTATGTGGATGTCTATGTGTGAGTCACCTGATAACGAGTCGTGTTTTTTTTTTTTTTTCCTTACTTTAAAACGGTAAACGTTGTACCCATCTGAACCTCCCATAATACGAATCACTTTATTTAGTCTGTATCTTTCTGTTTATGACAATATAAAATTAAATGTATACTTTAGATTTTATATTTTGTTTGATTACTTACATTGTTTTTCTTTGTCCGAGTGTCTATATCTTTTGATTGATAACCAATGGTCACTCCTCTTCCTCCCTGTTCTATCACCATCTCCTAATTCTTCACGTTCGATAATACCCATTTTATTTATTCGATGTTCCTACGTGACATCTCGTGTTCTTTATATCAATTATAAAAATTATTGATATTTTACTCAAATTAGGTATTTTTGACACTTAGTGATATAATATGTGTACTTTATATATTATAAATTATAGTTATTGAACTTCTGGAGAGATATATAATGTATTTACTTTAATTATCAATTTTTGGAAAGGTGTATCTTTTCGGGTACGGATCTATCGAAGAAACAACCTATGATATTTTATAAATATCTTCTTTATTATCGTTAAGATGTGTTTTAGAGATTCTTTTGACTCTTTCTCAAATATGAAGGTTGAGTAAGTTGTTCCGGTCGTAATAGGACTATAGTTTTTGTCAGTTTCTGTAGTGTTCTTTTGTCTTCAAACCTCATCATAAGGAGAACTTTTGTCTACGTTTTAAGAGTTTTAAAATAGTTTGGTTTAGGTTGTTATATATTTTTACTATTATATAATACTGGTTACCCCGAGTAGGTTCCTTTCGTATCTACAAAATTGTAAGTTTTCAGTTACATTAAATGGTATAATTATAAAAAAATTTTTTTCTTGTATTCTAGTAGAGTTATCTACGTCTGTTTAGTGATCTGTTTTAGATCATAGATAAGGACTAAATTCTTTTATTTTTCAAGAGTGCTTTCATCTTCCTTAAAGAAGTTGGATATTTTCTTGTAGATTTTTTTTTAGATTTGATTGTAGTTAAATTACCATTCTCTCTAAAGAAAGGGGTGTTCTGGTAAAGTGATGACAATAAGTGGTCAAATGATTTTGATAATGGGACAAGTTAGTTTTATCTTTTTTTTTTTAATCATTCTCCGTAAGCCAAACCTTTACTACTTGATTTTGACGGGAATAAACGTATGTTATGTAAGTAGATACTTCTTTTAAACTATTTTAAGTGTGTATTTTCTGTCACCTTGATTAATCAAATTATGTTCTACGTCCTATGATCTCATTATATATTTAAGTTAATATAAAAATATTTCATCATTGTTCGTTAGTCTTTAACTTTATTTTGTAACGTTAAATTATATCGTAATTTGTAAGTTTTATAAATCGTAGTTTTTATACTTTTTATACCGTCTTCAACTTTGTGTACGGTTATTAATGTTTTATAGTCTTTATAAAACTTTTCTGGATTTTTTCTCTTGCAGGACCAGTATATTTGTGGTAGAAGGATGTTGTGTTCCCGACTTAGATGTGTACCTGTTTTGGTCTACCAGTTATGGTTTTAGTCTAACTAATATAAGAAACGTCGCTTTCTACCTCTTCGAGATATGTCAGTCGTTTTTGTTCTGTCCCTCGACTGACATCTAGTCTAGTACTTGAGGAATAACACTTTAAGTCTGAATTAAACTTCTTACATCTCTTTTGGTGATGTAGTTTAGGGAATGTCACCTTCACTGTTTATCTAAGTTCTCTAATCTAAACTATCTCACGGACTTCTTGATACCCGTCTCCAAGGACTGTAACATGTCCTCCGTCACTAGTTCTTGTAGGAGTTCTTTTTCTTTACGTGTTTCTGTTTTACCAACAGACTCCTCCGGAATGTTTTTCGACTCTTCTCTTCGATTTCCATTTCCTCTTTTCCTTAAATATGGGTGGACTTACGTCTCAAGGTCTCTTATTGTTCCTCTCTATTCTTTCGGAAGGAGTCACTAGTTCCGTTTCTTTATCTCGTTTTGTTGTCTTACCCTTTCTGATCTCTATAGCAGTTCTTTTAGTCTCTATGGTTCCCTTGTAAAGTACGTTTCTACCTGTGTTATTTCCTGTTTTTACCATATCTGGATTGTCTTTGTCTTCTATGATTCTTTTCACCGTTCTTATATACCTTTTAGATATGTATTTTCTAGAATTACTACGTTTATTGGTGCTACCACACTATTGAGTGTATCTCGGTCTGTAGGATCTCACGTTCCAGTTCACCCGGAATCCATACACGACAGGACACTAACAACAAGTCAGTACCGTTGGGAAACACTAGGGTACCTGACATCCGGTGGTCAGAAGAGACATGAACCTCTAAGAGGTCCTTTCTTATGACCTCACCCAACGGTACGGGAGGAGGTCCCGTAGTAGGGTTGTGTACAGAGGGCGTCAAGTCGACCTAAGAAATGGGTGACTCGGTAGTTCCTAAAGGTTATAATACTTGACTTTGTATAATTATCTTGTACATTTATTTCTCTCTTAAAACCCCGTTCCGAGACACTTTCATTCTCAAAGTTTTCGTGGTCACACATGGTTATTACTACAGATGATTTTTTCTTTTATTCACAACGGTTCACACACCTCTTCGATTTTTAGAGACACATAACGACCCTTAGATTTTACCACTTGAACAACACCTTTTATCATACTATCGTGGAGTTTCTTCATTCGTTATTACCATACCAAGTCGTTAAAGTTAAGATACATATATAGGTTGACAAATTCATCCCTATACTTGTCTATAAACATGTGGTTACGAGTGTCATTGTAATAAGTGTTATCGGCTTATCACCTTTGTAGGTTTGTAGGTACCTGTCTACTTACCTATGTATGTTACACAAGATATGTATCTTACCTTACAATAAGTCGGAATTTTCCCTTATTTTAATACTATTTATGATGTTGTACCTACTTGAAACTTCAGTAATGCGATTCATTTTGTTCGGTATGATTTTTCCTGTTTATAACTTGGTAAAGTGAATATGTCGTTCCTATCAATTGCAGTATCTCTGTCTTTCATCGAAGTAACCATGGTCCCCGACCTCTTCCCGCATTGCTCAACAAATGAACCCACAATAACAAGTCAGTGAGTCAGTGCAGACTGAGAAACACTGGGGTACCTGACGTCGTGTGTTCTGAAGGGACAGGAAGTGTTAGAGGACCTCGAACGAGTTTAAGTACAGGTAACTCAGTCACTACGGTAGGTTGGTAGAGTAGGAGACGGCAGGGGAAGAAGAGGACGGAAGTTTGAAAGGGTCGTAGTCTCAGAAAAGGTTACTCATCCGAGAAGTGTAGTCCACCGGTTTCATGACCTCGAAGTCGAAATCGTGGTCAGGAGGTATACTTATACGTCCCAACTAAAGGAAATCCTAACTGACCAAACTAGAGGAACGTTTCTCATAAGATTTCTCAAAAGAGGTTGTGGTGCAATTTTTCGTAGTTAAAAAGTCAAGAATCGGAAGAAATACCAGGTTGTGAGTGTAGGTATGTACCGAGGACCTTTTTGGTATCGAAACTGATCTACCTGCAAACAACCGTTTCATCAGAGACGAAAAGTTATACGATAGATCCAACCGGTATCGAAAAGAAGGTTCCTCGTTCGTAGAAAATTAGTATCTAAGTTCCCTAATCTAGACTATCTCACAGACTTCTTGATACCTGTCTCCAAGCATTGTAACATGTTCTTGGTCACTAGTTTTAGTAAGAGTTCTTTTTCTTTGCGTTTTTCCCTTTACCACCGACCTCCTCCAGAATGTTGATCGTCTCTTTTCTTCTCTAAGTTTTCCGTTTACTCTTCTTGTTTCCATATGGGTGGGTAGACTTACGTCTCAAGGTTTCTTATCGTTCCTTTCTATTCCTTTGGAAGGATTCACATGAACCATCTCTCAAAAGCAAAGACAACTACTTTTACAAGACCTCCACCTATTATCACTACCACCGTGTTGTTACTCTTACATGAACTATGGTGACTTGAATTGTTAATTTTTCCTAACTTTAACATTTAAAATACAAGACATATAAAATTGTGTTATTTTTTAAATTTTGTAGTCTATCGTCACGTAGTCCATGATTTCGTTTTCTTTTTAGTAAGTCTCTTTTTTGTTCAGTGTCTTCTTATACACGTAAGTATGTAATACGAAGTTGAATAAATTTCAAATTCTTAACCATTATTATTTTTACAAGATATATCTTTGTTTATGTAGTACCTAAGTTGATACTTTTAGTTATATTTTTAATTATTCTTGTTATTCCGACATGTACACACAGACTAAGTATGTTAATACTATATCAAGTGTTCTTTCTCAAATTCTCTTTACAACCCCTTCTTGTAGTTAAGACGTTACACATCCGTTCTATAAGGTAGATTTTAGTGGGTCGTAACGGATCATGTCCTTCTTTTACGAATAACTCTCTGGTAGAGATTATATTTTGTAACTTTGAAAGAAGTTAAGAACAAAACAATTATAGAATGAAACCTTAATTAATTCTTTTATGACACAGAGTTTTGGATCGATTGTGTCCTGAGTGAAATACGTGTAAGGTTTTAGTCATTATCACTTGAGTTAAAAGATGATTTTGATGAATAATGTGGATCTACTGAAGATGTAGTTCACAAAATCAGTGACTATGATCGAGACCAAAAACAGTAGACTTTGTGACTTTTAAGAAAAAAGTGATTTACCTTTTTCACATCTTTTATAATGGTACCCCTCCCCTTGTCGTCTTTCTTTTTAAAATCTAAAGACAGTAATTGTGCCGAACCTGAAATGAACATTATGTTCAACAACAATAAAAAGTCAACGATTCAGTACAGACTGAAAAACCCTGGAGTACTTGACGTCGTGTGGTCCGAAGGGACAGGAAGTGACAGAGGGTCTCAAACGAGTACGAATACAGGTAACTCAGTCACTACGGTAGGTTGGTAGAGTAGGATACGGACGGGGAAAAGGTAAACGGAAGTCAGAAAGGGTTGTACTCCCAGTAAAAGTTACTCAGTCCAGAAGTGTAGTCCACTGGTTTCATAACTTCAAAGTCAAAGTTGTAGTCAGGAAGGTTACTTATAAGTTCCGACTAAAGGAAATCCTCCAAACTAGTGGACTTCTGGAGTTAAGAAACCGTGAGTCGGAGAACTACCAGGTTGAGAGTGTAGACTTATATTGATGACCTTTTTGGTATCGAAACTGATCTACCTTGAAACAACCGTTTCACTACAGTGACGAAAAATTATACGACAGATTCAAACAGTACCGAAAAGAAGGTTCCTCGTTCACAGAAAATTGAATTACTGACGTCAGTGGTGGGTGTCACTAAAACCTCGGGTTCTTTTATTTTAAACAGTGACAAAGGTGAAAAAGGGGTAGATAAACGGTACTTCACTAACCTGGTCTAAGGTACTAGAAGTAAAAAACTTAAAACTCAAAATTCGGTCGAAAAAGTGAGAGGACAAAGTGGAAGTAGTTCTCCAAGAAATCAAGGAGAAGTGAAAGACGGTAATTTTACCATAGTAGACGTATAGACTCCAACAACTATAAAGAGGACCGTTAGAACTAAGGTCCAACACTAAACTTTTATTTAGACTATTGTAAAGAGATGAAGGTATTTCTGACTTACTGAATTATTTATTAGCATTTCCTTAAAATACAGGTTACACATAGATAATTATATAATTGTTTGAGAATCAAAAACACGGTAAAAAATATTTGTGGAGTCAGAATGGTGGTCGACCCCTTACTTAACTATTAAATGAGAAAATTTTGTATGGACTAGAGGGAGTCGTAGTAAAATATTTCACGTTTCCTTTTTTTTATACAATTTAGTATCGATATATTAGGATCGATTCAAAGTCATCTACAAAGACTAAGACGTTTCATCCTTCCTCACTGTCTTTATTATCTT
Source organism: Capra ibex (assembly GCA_006410555.1). Classification (NCBI taxonomy): domain Eukaryota; kingdom Metazoa; phylum Chordata; class Mammalia; order Artiodactyla; family Bovidae; genus Capra; species Capra ibex. The sequence continues at coordinate 39,124,729 of SJYO01029184.1, read as the reverse complement.
AAAAATGTCTTAGAAAATTTATTCTAGGGATGGAAAAGTAATTCATATTCACGAAAGGAGATCTTATGTCTTTAGATTTAAGTATATGACTTATTTACTCCGTCGACTCTTTATTTCACACTACCAGGAGTCAATTTGTTTACTTAATTGTTATTTGTTTTGAACTTTTTTACGAGTTTAAAATTATTCTAAAGTTTTTGTATATTGAGATCTTTGTTTAAGGTACAGAGTTACATTGTTTCTTTTTATGAAGTATAAATATCTCGTGAAATGTATGTTTGATGAAGGTGTATGAATAGAATGAGATATGAGTATTGTTAGAATATTCAATTATATGAAGTATCGACTATTTTGTAGAGTCTCTCCAAACACCGAATAGACTATAGTGTGTCGATTACTTAGTCTTGTGGTATATAGTCCGGTCTAGAAAAATTGGAATTATCAAATAATAGTCTAAGGTGTGGAACTTCCCTTGTTGTTCAGGTCTACGTGAAGTATATCCTCTCTTTAGTGTGCGAGTAAGTCTTTTTTTTACAACACTACTCCTGGGTCAAACTAATCGGTCTATATTAAATTGTTACAAACGAAAACTTAAGTAACTTATTGATCTCAAAAGTCTTTTACTAGAACCAAAACATTGGTTTAAAATTACTTTTTAAATCTCTCCGTTGATAATCGTTGGATTATTATACGTTTCCCTTTTTATTAACTTGGTAAAGAAGAGAAGAAAAAAATATCTTAGTTGATGGACAGAATATTAATTTCTCGTAAATCACACACTCTCGTACATGTTAGTACACACACACACATAAACATATTCTGTCTCTTTTAAAACATATGTCATAATTGTACAGTAAAATACTACGTACAATTGATAGTAGATAGATAGGTAGGGACTGTTTTTACTATTTATATTCATAGGAATTTGTTTGTATGTTGAAAGATTAGTATATAAGTGTAAGACTCATTATTATAGATTATAGATATAACGTCGGATACACGAACCTTTTAGTGTGAAGTTTTACTATACATGAATCCTTAGTCAGTTAGTCTTTATAGGTTTAAACATAGAAAGTCAAACTCGGAATTTTCTTAACAAAGGGTCCTTGTTAATGTATGTTATTAAGTTGTAGTCATCATCAGGTCTTAATCTCGAAGATAAAAATAAATTTATTTAAACTGATACCAACTCTCATGTTTATAATAAGATAAACTGATTCTATTTTATTGATTTACAGAAAAATTAGAAAACAAAAACACAAAAAAGGGAAACCCATACCACAAAGGAACCCTTATGACTTACTTTCAGTTCTCTTTATAAGAGTATTCTTGTACCCCTTCACCAGTCTTACCCTGTAATAACAAGTTTCCGTTATTCTTTACATACACACGTATATGTATACGTAAAAGTGTTTTTTACGAATGTCAATTCTTCATTTATATACCCTAAACTTCTTACTTTACTCTCGAATAGTAGAAAAGTACCTTTTCTGTTACCGACAATTCTCATATGACCGGGTCAAAGACCAAGGTGAGTACTCTTCTAATCTTCAGTAGTGAAGTAGGATTGTTTTTGATTTTTCGAATTACCTGATTATTTAAGTTGTTAATAAAAACCCGGGATTCTGTTTCCTCCTATGGTCCATTTGGTCATGTCAGTTATAACCTCTCTGGATTTCGTTTAAGTCCCTCAGTGGTACATGGTCTCCTCTGAATCATCACCTTTGGTGGTGTTCTTGGGTACAACCCATCCTTTTGGAATTCACATTAACTACTTGGAGACCTCCGAGTCACAAGTGTTAAGTACCTCCATTTTAAAGGTTCCGTCAAGTCAGTATTCTCCAGTGGTTATTATAGTATTATAAATAGAGACATTCAAACTGACCCAGAAATGTGATTTATAACCTATTTTTAGAGGGAAACGAAGACCGTCTCCCTCCCTTTCTCTTAGTGAAACTTTATAAGGTCTTTTGAGATAAGAATAATTGTTTTTTCTATTATTTATAAATTAGTCTGGGATTACCTCTTCCGTTACCGTTGGGTGAGGTCATGAGAACTGACCTCTTAGGGTACCTGCCTCCTCGGACCATCCGACGTCAGGTACACCAGCAATTCTCAGTCTGTACTGACTCACTGAAGGGAAGGTGAAAAGTGAAAGTACGAAACCTCTTCCTTCACCGTTGGGTGAGGTCACAAGAACGGACCTCTTAGGGTCCCTGCCCCCTCGGACCACCCGACGGAAGATGTCCCAACGTCTCAGCCTGTACTGACTTCGCTGAATCGTCGTCGTCGTCGTCGTCTGGGATTTGTCGACCCCACAAAAGTCTCTGATTGACCCTTTCCCTTTATGAGTTAAGAACAATGGAGATCGGAATGTAAACCGGTTTCCCTTGATAGATGAAGATCAAGTGAAACAAGTACAATTACAGGGTGGCTTGATTCCTCTTTCTTGAAGTCTTTGAGAACGTTTCAAATGTTACGTCTTCGTATACGAGTGACTCACTGTCCGGATTAGTATCCCGATGTTCTACAAAATAGAGGGGGTGACTGTGTAATTATGTAATCACTCTATATAAATACCGTCAAGGAAAATGGGTCACGTAATACATGTCGATAGTTCTTTTTTTAACGTTTCGGATGGTTCTCTGTTTCGTATGTGTGTTAAACTTCCTTATATCGTTCTTAGTATTGGTCCGTATAGTCCTATAACCTTAATAGACAGTCCCTTAAATTTCGTTGATAATAATTGTACGGTCCTCGAGATTGTCTATTTCATCTTACGTTCTTGTCTATCCGTTATAATCGACCTTATACCTTTAGGAATCTTTCTTGGTTTTTATTTAAGATCTTTATCTTTTATGACATTGTATTTACTTCTTACGGAAACTATACGATTAATTGTCTGTTGTATTAACTCCTTTCTGATAGACTCGAACTCTTACAGAGTTGTCTTTGGAGGTTTTGACTTTTCGTTTCTCTTTTTGTGAATGAAACAACTTACTTCTCTCAACTTACTTTATAAATTTTCCTTTTTTTTTGTGGTTGGAGCTTCAGACATCAGACACTTTAATAGAAGGTTCCTATTTTCTCTTTACTTCTGAAAGAATCTGTTTGGTTTTTAATTCGTAAAAAAAAAAACGGTCATCTGTACGAAAATTTTTTTTACAACTTTCTTCAAGAAATCTCTCTACCTTTAATATCCAGTCTTTGACTAGATATATTTCATTCCTTCTCGTAGTTTCTTCCTTTTTCAATTTCATTTAATTTTTTTATAAAAAAAATAATAAATTGATTGGATTCTCTATTGTAAAACAAGTTCCATTATTACGGTTGTTACCTAAGTTAATACATACTAACATATACCAATACACATGAATTGACATTCACCTTATTTACTATCGTTATTATGTTCCCTGTCCTTCTTCCTTAATCCTTTATAACAATAATATTCTATGAATATGATGGTACCTTACCATATTCTAATAAACTTTCATCTGACTGTAATCGACATTTATATATAAATTATATACAACGTTTGAGATCCTTTTGGTGATTTTTTATTTATATTGACTAAGAGTCTTTCCTCTCTTTACCCTTAGTGTTTTATACGTTAATTTTGGTATTTTTTTTTGATTTTTTCTTATCTCTACTTGTGTCCTTTTTTTCTTCCCCCGTTGTTTATTTTCGTTATTAATATCGTTGTTATAGTTACCAATGAAATGTGTAATTAGTAGATTTACGTTGTTAATTTTTCGTCGTTAGTAGTCCCATCTATTTATTTTTTCGTCCTGGGTTGATATCCAACAGATGTCCTTTAGGTGAAATTTATATTTCCGTGTGAATCTAGTTTCATTTATGTCCCGTTTTTATATGGTACCATTGTAAATAGTTTTATTTCACTCTCATTCGTATATTTAAAGACTGGTTTGTCTATGTTTCGATCCTTTTAATAGTTACTCTGTATTTCTATAACTTGCTCTCATTTCCCCAGTGAAGATGTTCTTCTATATTATTAGAAAGTAAATATGTGTGGGATGTTATCGTGTAATTTGATGTACTCCGTTTTTGATTATCTTAAAGTTTGTCCTATATACTGAGGTGAGAATATTAACCTCTGTAGTTGATGTTGTATATATTTTATAGAAATATATTCTATATTTCTTTGACGAAATATTTTTACCTGTCGAGTTTGTCCTCCTCTTAGTCATCCCCGTATCAACTTAAGTTGTTGTGGTAGTTAGTGACCTAGATTAGATATGGATATATGATGAAATAGGTTGTTCTGGTCTTATGTACTCACGTGTAAGAAAAGTTAAAGTGTACATTGTAAGTGGTTCCATCTAACGTAAAGCCTAGTGTTTTGTTTAAGTTTTTAAAATTATACTATCTTTAGTATGTTTCAGACAGGAGTCTGATATTACCTTAATTCGATCTTTAATTATTGTATTTCTATTGACCTTTTGACGGTTTACGTATATCCCTAATTTATTGTTGGAAGATTTATCGTGTACCTCGTTTCTTCTTTAGAGTTCTTTTTAAATTTTCATAAAAATTGACTTACTTTTAATTTTGTGTTAAATAGTTTACATACTCTATATCATTTTTGTCGTGAATTATCCCGAAGGGACCACCGAGTCTCCAATTTCGGAAACGGACGTTACGTCCTCTGGACCCAAGTTAGGGACCCAGTTCTTCTAGGGAACCGTTGGGTAACGTCATAAGAACGGACCTCTTAGGGTACCTCCCTCCTCGGACCATCCGATGTCAGGTACCCTCAGCGTCTCTCAGTCTGTGCTGACTGGATGAAGTGAAGGAAGAGAATCGTCCTTTTATTATCGTAAATTACGTATATAATCTTTTCTTCTTTGTAAATTTTAGTTACTAGACTAAAACGTAAAATCCTTTAATCTGTTTCTTCTCGTTTAATTTAAGTTCCATTCGTCTTCTTATCTCTATTCATAACGTAATCTTTAGTTACCTTAGTTTTATCTTTAAGTTATCTCTTTAGTTACTTTGATTTTCCACCAATAGACTCTTCTAATTAACGATGTAGCGATAGGTCCTATTATTCCTTTTCTCTCTCTTGTGTTTAATGATCATGGTCTTTATTTTCTCCTCTACAATAATACCTGTAACTTTCCCACCACCACCACAAAATCAACGATTCAGTATAGACTGAGAACACTGGGGTATCTGCCATCGGGAGGTCCAAGGATACAAGTACCCTTAAGAGATCCGCTTTTATGACCTCATCCAACGGTACGGGAGGAGGCCACCTAGAAGGGTTGGATCTCTAGCTTGGGTCCAGAGGTGTAACGTCCGTCTATGAAATGTCAGACTCGGTGTACCTTCGGGTACATAAGTCATCACCCATCGGATATGGAAGAGGTCGTCTAGAAATGTTATAGTATTTCGTTAGTAGGAGGTTGATTTTTATTTATATAAATAATTTTTTTTCTTTCAGTAACTGAAAACATATAACTGGAAGATAAGACGTTGGAACGTAACACCTCTTCTCTTAGTGATGAGACCATCGAGTTAACCATCTCTTGGGTGGACGTTACGTCCTCTGAAGTTAAACTAAGGATCCAGCCATTATAACCGACCTCTTCCCCATCCGATGGACGAGGTCATAAGTACCCGAAGGAACACGAAGTATACCATTTCTTATACGGACGTTACACCTCTGGACCCAAGCTAGGGACCCAACCCTTCTAGGAGACCTCGTCCCGTACCGTTGGGTAAGGTGAACGAGGAACTTTCTTTTCAATACCGATTGGATCTGTTGTATAATTTTTCGTCTCTGTGATGAAACGGTTGTTTCGAGACAGATTAGTTTCGATACCAAAAAGGTCATCAGTTCATACCTGAACTCTCAACCTGGTATTTCTTTCGACTTGTGACTTCTTAACTACGAAAATTTGACACCATAACCTCTTCTGACAACTCTTAGGGAGCCTGACGTTCCTATAGGTTGGTCAGGTAGGATCTCCTTTAGTCAGGACTTATAAGGGTTTCTCAACCTGTGCTGATTCACCGACTTAACTTGACTTGACTTAACACAATCAAAGACAGTATGTAGTTGTACTCAGTCGGTATCCTGTATACAGGGGAGGGGAGGGAGAACCTGGAGGGAGGGTGTAGGGTAAGGTAAAGTAGGGAGATCCAACAGTGTCTCGTGACCCAAACTTGAAGGACGTAGTATGTCGTTTAAGGGTGTCCGGTAGATGAAATGTATACCATTTATAATTTATTAAATACTTTGTATTAATATATACAAAGTTACAATGAAAGAGTTAAACAGGGAGGGAGAGGTCCGGGGCGACACAGGTGTTCGGACAAGAGATACTGACATAGAGGTGACGTTAGGACTTTTACCATGGTAGAAAGATCTAAGATATATATACGTAATTATATACTATAAACAAAAAGAGAAAGACTGAATGAAATGAAACACATTATCCGAGATCCAAGTAGATAGTGTAATCTTGCCTAAGTTTACACAAAAAAAAATACCGACTCTTTATAAGGTAAGAAATATACATGGTGTGAAGAAATAGGTAAGTAGAGAGCTACCCTTATTTCAATGAAGGTGCAGGTTCGATACCATTTATGTCGACGTTACTTCTACACAAAAAGAGTTAATACCAAAGGATCCCTATATACGGGTCATTACCGTAACAACCTAGTATACCATCAAAATAAGAAACAAAAAATTCCTTAGAGGTATGTCAAGAGGTATCATCAACATAGTTAAATGTAAAGGTGGTTGTCAGGTTCTCCAAAAGGAAAAGAGGTGTGGGAGAGGTCGTAAATAACAAACATCTAAAAAAACTTCTACCGGCAAGACTGGTCACACTCCACTATAGAGAAACGTCAAAAATAAACGTAAATAGATTATTACTGGGCCACTTGACATCGGGTGAGTACGAGGAGACAAGTAATCTTAGAGGTCCGTTCTTATGACCTCACACAACGGTAAAGGAAGAGGTCCTCTAGAAGGGTTGGGTCCCTAGCTTAGACCCACAGGACGTAACGTCCGTCTACAAAATAGGAGACTCGGTAGTCCCTTTGGGTTATTACTGGTCGCAATTCGTAGAAAAGTACACAAATAATCGGTAGACACACAGAAGAGACCTCTTTACAGATCAATCCAGAAGATGGGTGAAAAACTAACTCAACAAGCAAAAAGACAGTAACTCGACGTATTCGACGAACATGTAAAACTTCTAATTAGGAAACATTCAACAAGGAAGAAGATAACAAAAGAGGGTAAGACTCCCGACAGAAAAGTGGAACAAATATCAAAGGAAACGACACGTTTTAGAAAATTTAAATTAATCCAGGATGAACAAATAAAAATAAAGGTAAAAAGATCTTCCACACAGTATCTCCGAATACGACAATAAATACAGTTTCTCACATGATGGATGCAAAAGGAAGTCTTCGAAATATCAAAGACCGGAATGTAAATTCAGAAATTAAGTAAAACTGAAATAAAAACACACACCACGATCCACAAGATCAAAGTAAGAAAATGTGTATCGACAGGTCAAAAGGTTCTTGGTGAATAACTTCTCCGACAGAAAAGAGGTAACATATAAGAACGGAGGAAACGGTTTCTATTTCACAGGTATCAAGACACCCAAATACGGACCTGAAAAATAGAACAAGGTAACCAGATATAAAATCAAAAATACGGTCATCGTATGACAGAATTAATAATATCGAAACTCTTTATTAATTCAGTCCGTCCAACTAAGGAGGTCGAGGTAAAAATAAAGGGTTCTAACGAAACCGATAAGCTCCAGAAAGCACAAAGGTGTGTTTAAAACTTTTAAAAACAAGATCAAGATACTTCTTATGGTAACTATCGAACTATCCCTAACGTAACTTAGATATCTAACAAAACCCATCATGTCAGTAAAAGTGTTGTAATTTAGAAGGTTAAGTACATGTACCATATGGAGAGGTATACAAATACAGTAGAAACTAAAGAACGTAGTCACAGAATAACAAAAGACGTATGTCTAGAAAACAGAGAAATCCATCCAAATAAGGATACATAAAATAAGAAATATTACGTTACCACTTACCCTAAGAAAGAAATTAAATAGTAATATTAAAAAATAACAATAACATATCTTTACGTTCAATAAAGACACATAATTAAAATATAAGTAACTAATCGAGATCGTTAAAAGACCACCGTAGAAATCCCTAAAGATCCATATCTTAGTACATTAGACGTTTCTCACTTACAAAACGAAGAAAAAAGTCAAACTTAAGGAAAATAAAGAAAAAGAAACTAACAACACAATTTTTGAAGGTTTTGATTCAACTTATTATCACCGTTCTCACCTTTGGGAACAGAAGAAGGACTAGAATCTCCTTTACGAAAGTCAAAAAGTGGAAACTCTTACTTAGTGAAAGAATATATGATAGTCAATTGATCATCTTAAACGTTAATTTTCATCTTATACTAAATATAATCATGGGGGTTTTATTTTATTAATCCATATTTGTAAAAAATTATATGTATCATATATTCTTCTTGTGATGGTATGAGTCTATTTATTTCAGTTTATTCTTGATTTGGTTACCTTTCTGTAAGGTACATATACTTATTCTTATGAGTCACAATAGTTTTATAATCAGGAAGGGTTGAACGTTAGACTAAACTTTATGGTCCTTCAACGAATCATTCATACTTGTTTCACTAAGATTTTACAAGTACCTCTCCGTTTTCTTTCTTACAGGTTGTGTTATCACTTCCTCTTCTTTTTAAATTTCCTGACTGAGGTGAACTAAAGTGATATTTCTAAGTAACTAGTTGTATCACAATGTAACTATTTTCTTATCTGTTCATCTATTTACCTTTGTTTACCTATCGGATCTTTATTTCGGTGTATTTCTCAATTGACTAGAAACTGGTTTCCGTTATGTCACCTCTGTTCTGTCAGAAAAGTATTAACCACGACTTTCTTGATCTGTATATCTTCGTTTTTTATTTAGATTGATATTTAGAAAGGGAAAGTGTATATAATTGAGTTTACTTAATATCTGGATATTAGTTTTACGTTTTCATATTTTGAAAACTTTTATTGTATCCTCTTTTAGATCTACTATCAGACTGACAAATCTATATTATGGTTTCTGTGTACGAAGGGTCCAACATGATCACCATTTCTTGGGTGAACGGTTACGTCCTCTGTATTCTCTGTACCCGAGCTAGGGACCCAGTCCTTCTAGGGAACCTCTTCCCTTACTGTTGGGTGAGGTCATAAGAACGGACCTCTTAGGGTGTATGTCTCCTCGGACCGTCCGATGTCAGGTGACCCAACGTTTCTCAGTCTGTGTTGACTTCGTTGAATGGTACATGTGTGTGTGGTTTGTGTGTTAGGTACTTTCTTTATTACCAATTCGACCTGAAATAATTTTAAATTTTGAAGACGAGACGTTATTTACTATAGTTTTATTAATCTTCTACTATGGGTCTAACCTTCTTTTATAAATACTTTCTATGTAGACTATTCCCCGACAATAGATTTTATAATTTTTCCTACTAATTATGAGTCATTATTCTTGTGTTTGTAGGGTTAAATTTATACCCGGTTTCTGGAATTGTCTGTGGAGTGACTTCTTCTATATCTCTAACTCCTGTTAGTATACTTTTTTAAGAGGTGTAAAGTAGTTCTTTTACATTTTATTTTATTGTTACTCTATGGTGACATGTGAAAAGTCTTCCGATTTTAGACTTGATACTTTATCGTTCACGACCATTTCTACACCTCGTTGTCCTTATCCACCATCCTTACGTACAACATGTGAGTGGTACGTTAATTAATGACCACCGTTACATATTTCTACGTTAGTGAAACCTTCTTTCAAACCTCTAATGAATGTTTCCATTTATATTAGAATGATATGTTAGGTCAGTAGTATGATGAACCATAAATAGACTTCCTAAACTTTTGAATATATTTGTCTTTAGATGTGAACTTACAAATTAACGGTTTTGTGTCTTAGTAGATTCTACAGACAGTCTTACACTTACCTATTTATTTGACACCGTGTAGGTCTGTTACTTTGTAATAAATTATGATTTTTCCTCGAAAGTTTGGTACTTTTCTATACATTACTGAAATTTATATGTGATGATTTACTTTGTTCGTTTACACTTATCCGATGTATAAGGTTAGTGTCCTGTAAGAACTTTTCCGTTTTGACACCTCTTTCATTTTTCTAGGTACCAAAGGTCCACCCTTCTACATATCCGTCTTGTGTCTCCCGAAAATCTCGTCGTGTTTACGAGATTTATAATAATATTACTTCTTTTATACGGTAATATGTAAACAGGTTTGGGTATCTTACATGTTATGGATCATTTGGTATAACCTTTGATACCTAAAACACACAATTTTACACAATTACATTTGAGTAGTTAACAATACTTACATCGTAAGACCACCCTCTACAGCGATTACCTCCTCCGATACGTACCCCACCCACCCCGTCCTCGACATAATCTTGAGAGACATGGTAGAGGAATTAAAACGACACTTTAAATTTGACAAGTTTTTTAATCAGAATTTTTTTCATGAGACTAGAAAGATAGATTTTACTACAGTGATTATAAACGTAATATCTATTTCTGATTCACGGACTAAAAGCTGAGTTGAGGTGGGTGATTAAATACTTACTCATTTTGTACCCGTTATGACAGAACGGAGACGAAAACAATAACTTACTTATCGATCAAAATGGGAGGTGTAGAGAACAGTAAACGGTGGAAAAGAACTCTATAGGTATCTTAACGGACAGTTAAATAGAGAAGAGGAATTAAGGTGACACGAGTCTAATAATAATATCGGTAAAAGGGTGAAGGATAGTAGATGGACTAAAACGAAGAAGTTAGTATCTGGGATTCTCCATGACGTTTTGAGTGGTGGTTACCATAGAGAATTTACTAGGGATTTCTATTCTTGACGTCCCAATAATAAGTTTCAAGATTCCGTCTTGTCCTAAATCTCGGGATCTTTGTTCTGAAGTGGAAAGAATTTCTTGTGTAATGTAAAATAGTTAACTGGACTCCTTTTAATAGTGTACTATACTATCTTATCTAACCGAATATATCGTTAGTAAAAATTTTTGGTGTTAACAAATTTTTCTTTACCGAAGCGAAAATCCCATATGGTAATTCTTTGTATTTGATCAAAGTAAAGAGGAGTTAACCAATTAAAAATGACACATTTACATGTATTTGTCTTTAGCACAGAATGTATATGAGAGTAATTTAGATAAACAACTTCTTCCATCACTCTTTCTTGAAAGGCTGTTCGTTAATATATCTTTTGACCGGTTTAAGTATTTTATCTGTCCTATATTAGTGAAAGTGTAAACTTTATGTTACAAAAGTTTAATTTATTTTAAATAACAAAAGTTTATACAAAAAATTTTTATATATTAAGTAAGTAAGTTGAACAAAGATGTGTTCGTGTTTCATTGGTCACACTGACTATCAACCAAGTTAATAACTTTACGATAACTTTAACTGACTATTAGGGTCAGTTTTGTCACTTTGATCTAGTCAAGTCAAGTCAGCGAGTCAGTACAGGCTGAGAAACGTTGAGGTACTTAGCGTCGTGCGGTCCGGAGGAACAGGTAGTGGTTGAGGGTCTCATGTGGGTTTGGGTACAGGTAACTAAGTCACTACGGTAGGTTGGTAGAGTAGGAGACAGTAGGGGAAGAGGAGGACGGGAGTTAAAAAGGGTCGTAGTCCCAGAAAAGGTTACTCAGTCGAGAAGCGTAGTCCACCCGTTGTATAACCTCAAAGTCGAAGTCGTAGTAAGGAAGGTTACTTGTGGGTTGACTAGAGGAAATCCTACTTGACCTACCTAGAGGAACGTCAGGTCCCTTGAGAGTTCTTAGAAGAGGTTGTGGTGCCAAGTTTTCGTAGTTAAGAAGCCGTGAATCGAAAGAAATATCAGGTTGAGAGTGTAGGTATTTACTGGTGACCTTTTTTGTATCGGAACTGATTCACCTGGAATCAACTGAGGTCAAACACGAAGAAGGTCCGGTTGCAAAGAGTACTACATGAGACGTATCTTCAATTTATTCGTCCCACTGTTATATGTCGGAACTGCATGAGGAAAGGGCTAAACCTTGGTCAGCCAACAAGGTACAGGTCAAGATTGACAACGAAGGAATGGATGTAGATTCAAAGAGTTCTCCGTCTAGTTCCTCTACCATAAGGGTAGAGGAAGTCTTAAAAGGTGTCGAATAACACTATGTGTGTCAGTTTCCGAAACCGTATCAGTTATTTCGTCTTTATCTATAAAAGGACCTTGAGTGAACGAAAAAACTACTGGGTCGTCTACAACCGTTAAACTATAGACCAAGGAGACGGAAAAGATTTCGGTCGAACTTGTAGACCTTCAGGTGCCAAGTGCATAACGACTTCGGACTTTGATCTATATAGGGGAATTTAGAGGCAAAATGTTTTTATTGTCAAAACATGGTAAAATATGTCATAAGGGTGATCTACCGTTTGAAGTCAGTATTTACGTCTTCAGTAAAATTTTGGTACTATTCCAAAAACAATATTACACTGTTTTTACCGATCGTTCTACAATTGTAATTAAAATTAGTATCTGTAGTTTAATAGTACGAATTCTATTTTTCTAATTGTTCTATAAACCCCTTCATCGAGATTTTATGATTTAAACTCTTCCGTTTTCTTCTATTAGAGGTTTCATTCTGTATTTTATTTTCCACACCGTCATGGTTCTTTAGAAAGTTTAGGAACGATTTAGATCGTAACGACTTGGGGAGAAGTCTCCTTTCTAACTAGAATGTATCTGATCTTTCTTTTGACACTTTCTTTAATAAAATGATTAAACTTAAGTTAAAGGTACTACGAATAATATTAAAAGTATAACCATTGTAAACTAACGGTCTTTGTGTCTATCAACTATTGTCTAAATTTTTTCTGTTTTATACCATTTCCTTTCGAAGTACACTTCGCACTCAAGATTTATTATCTTGGATTAAAAGACCACTTAAAATTTCAATCTCTATGAATTCTCTAAAACAAACTAACGAACAAACAAAAGTAAATGATAAGTTACGTTAATATTGGTCTATGTAGAAACTTTTTGGTATACCGGTGTGTAGACTTTTAGATCGACTAAAAAATAAATGTAAGGTATTATGATTATGTTTATAAAACTTTCCAAAAGTTCATCTCTAAAAGATAGTCAAGTTTGCGATTTAGTTCTTTCTCTTGTAAAGACACAAACTTTTAGTATATAACTACAACTTGTACTAATGGATATGTTTGTAATGTTCTAAAAGGTTGTTCTGACAGAATGTCTAACCTTCAATTGTAAGACACAAATCTACTTAAAAGTAAATAAAGACAATACGTTTATACTTATTCTCTTTACTTTTTCCGTTGGGTCTAACAATGAATCTTTACAGGTGACTGTATCAGCGACCGACAATCAAGTAATATAAAAGTGACCTTTCATTAAATTAGAGACTAAAACGTCGAAATTTCGTTAACACGATGGATTAGTTGGTGATGGTAGTTGTCAAGAACTAAGTCGTCTACGACTTTAATAATTACTCTCTTATACATTACCTTAATATCTTTGAGTGAGAACGTCAATTCATGTTTTCATAAATTACCAATATTAAATATTCTTTTAACTATTAAATACCGAAAAATATTGTACGTTACATTAAATATCTTACATCATGTAACAACACATACGGGTTTCACTATATTTCGGTGACCACAAGGACCTAAGACGTATCCTGGAGTACCTAACGTAACAGGTCTTCTTGTCAAGGTTTTCCCTTCGTGCGAAGATATTAGTTTGTGCATTTATGTGTGTGTGTGTCTCCTTTCCCTCTTAATATCGTTAGACACAATGTGAAAAAACCATAAAAATATATTTCTCAAATCAAATTTTACAATTTAAGACGTTACGAAAAATTCACACAATGTACTATCCTCTCTTTCGTCAATCGATAATTTATTTTTATTGAAATATAGACAAGACAAGTCAAGTAAAGTCGACGAGTCAGTACAGGCTGAGAAACTCTGGGGTACCCGACGTCGTGAGGTCCGGAGAGACAGGTAGTGGTTGAGGGTGTCAAGTAAGTTTGAGTACAGGTAACTCAGCCACTACGGTAGGTTGGTAGGGTACGAGACAGCAGAGGAAGAGGAGGGCAGGAGTTAGAAAGGGTCGTAGTGCCAGAAAAGGTTACTCAATCGAGAAGTGTAGTCCACCGGTTTTTAACCTCAAAGTCGAAGTTGTAGTCAGGAAGGTTACTTATAAGTCCTGACTAAAGGAAATCCTACCTGACCAACCGAGAGGAAAGTCAGGTTCCTTGAGAGTTCTCAAAAGAGGTTGTGATGTCAAGTTTTCGTAGTCAAGAAGTCACGAGTCGAAAGAATTATCAGGTCGAGAGTGTAGGTATGTACTGATGACCTTTTTGGCATCGAAACTGATCTGCCTGGAAACAACCGTTTCATCACAGAGACGAAAAATATACCACAGATCCCACCAGCGTTGAAAAGAATGTTCCTCGTTCACAAATTCTAAATGAAATAATAATAGTCTCTTTATATATCTTTTCAAAAATAAACTATATATATCATGTGAATTGGTGTTTTGTTGTGAATTTTTAGACAATACAGTTTTCTTTCACATTAATGTAAGTAGGTGGTCATAACTGGGGTTTATACTTAAAGGTTACGACGTTAACGTTTGTGTGTTTTGGATTTAACATGTTGAAATTAATAATACTTATAGTTTAAATCCACATTTCCAATCACCAATGTTATAAAAATATGAGTGGGTCAGAAGTGAAGGAAAAGTACACGAAGTTAATGGATAGGGAGGGAGGGAAATGGGGTGATATGCATCTTTATAACTTAATAAAAAGTCTAGGTTTACGGTTAAATATTACTTTTACATTTATAGAAGAGAGTAATGAATAAAGAAGACCTGAAGTCGGTAATTATCTTTTTACAGAAATTGGATTGGACCAGTTTTTTATGAACACCCTAATTAATGAAGTCATATAATAACCGTGTTAACGACCTCTATTAAACAGAGAAATACATGAATAACGAGTTACTTCTTTTCTTTCAGACCATGTGTAAACTTCCGTTACCTAACTAACTAAAAAAAGTCTCTGTCTCGTATCCATGCTTCACCCTTCGGAAAGGTACCCATGGACTACTACTGAAGGGAAGAAAAAGACATGAGAGAAGAGATTCAATTAAATACCAAATGAAGATCAATCTGAGTCCAAAAACAAGTAAAGTCAGTAAAAATTAGAGACAAAAATGAAGATCAATCTGAGTCCAAAAACAAGTAAAGTCAGTAAAAATTAGAGACAAAAACAAAACAACAAAAAAAAAAAAACCGAAACAAAACGAAACAGTAACAGAACAAAGTTTAGATCAGAGAGAAAAATTGAGAAGTAACTTTAAAATTGTTTACCTTTTATCACATTGATAGTTATAATGACTGAGTAATCCGTTTAGTCCTTTTTTTGCTCTTTGTTTATAAAAATCTGACCCGAAAGGTGTATTAGAGAAGAAGGAATCGATAAAAAAGGATAAAGGTGTGTATATTTTATAAAAATTAGAAAACAGGGTGAAAATCCTTTTGAGGATAAAACAGTCAAAACTTTTATGTCTTCTGAGTTTCATATTATATCTATATATCTAGTGTCGTCCAGTCTTATACAAATACAGACAAATATACTGAGAGGAATGTAAGGTAGGTTTGTGTACCTTTTTTTTTTCCCCCATCATTTTTTTTTTTTAGAGTTTTACTCATCGGATTTATCTAACAACGTGTCGGTTTTATCGTCCGTCTCAAATAAAAACCGACGATTCTCTTTTGACACAATTAGGATACCATGGTCCAAGTTTATTTAAAATTGGGTAAAATTGGTAGAGAGATTATGTACGTGTATAAAAGGATGAACATTTATATTAGGTTCTTTTTAGTCACTCCACAGAGACTAAATATTTTATATTTGAGTTATAGTATGCTTAACCACGGTGATTAAGAATGACTATTTCGTCGTACACTTCTCTTTTCTCTTGACCCACATATCCTTATTTTCAATTAAAATATCGAACTATACTATATACGTTTGACTAGTCTTACAACCGATTATTAAATAAGGGTAACTCAACAACACTAAAATACATCAGTCTTGGTATTTGTATGTTCTATAATCTTTCTCGAGTACAGGGGTTCCTGGGTCAGAAAAAAAGGATCATACTGGTAATACTGGGGAAAAAGAGACAAAGAAGAAGAAGTACCCTGTTTTTCTATTATAGACTGAGGTTTAAGTGAGTGTTGGTCAAGATAACCATTTTAAGTAAAAACTCTTTACCCTTTATTCGTAGGGAGGACTAAAAATTACGACTCGGTTTAATTACGAGTTTTTAAGTAATTTCGGATACTTCTAAAGGGATAAAAGGAAATTTCGTCTTTAATTTCCCAGTAAATATTCTACCTCAAGTTTTATATGTTTAGTTCGTGTAATATTGTGACTTGGACCTTTTCTTTAGTTCTGATGAGTCACCTTATTTTATCTGATTTTCTACGGAACGAAAAGACAGTCAAACTTTGTCGTTCCTAAGAGGACTTTCGTGTCGAGAGTGTCCTTATGTAGGTGGAAACAAATGGAGATTAATTTTAACCTCCTCGTCTTCATTCCCGTAGAGTCGACTAGGATTAATGATCCGTCTACATTTCCTCGTGAACCTTTATCAAAGTCTAGGTATATAATACCAAATTTCGTTACTTATTTGTGAACATACGACCTTTCTTTTCCGTATTAGTATAGGAGAATCCGACAGAGTTTGCCTGGATATTTCACCGGAAACTCCTACCCCAGTCAGACGACGATAGGACAGATAATCTAACACATCTGACGAACTTTCTGTGTTCTTTTTAACAATATTGTAAGTAGAATTATGGTAACCTACTGTCGAGAGGTATCGACGGTGTGGCTTCAGTTTATCGTCGACATTTTGAATCTTATAAAACTCTACCACTTGAAGGTACGGTCCCTTATTTGATCCGTGAAGTTGACTCCCTCGTGTTTAGTCCCGACAGTACCCGTGAACTACAAGGAGAAGATCCTTACTGTGGACAAACCCCCAATACGAATCCAGTCCTAATGACTCTTGAAAATTTACGTACTTTGGGATTCGTTAGAAATAAAACAATTGGGTACGTATGAAACTTATGACAATTTAAAGTAAATCTTTGTTTAGGAACTCTAATTTTAACCAGTAAACGTGTGACATTTATTCCACAAGAATAGTTAAGAACCAAGTGTCTGGAGACTTATAGAGTACTTTTAAAACTGAAAAAGAGATCATCAAAGTATATAAGTATTTTACAACTTTCGTTTATATTTGTGAACGACATCAGAGAATCCAAACTCTGTCCGACGTCGGACGTTTGAGATGATGTCAGGAACGTGTACCTGTTTGTTAAGAAAGTCGTTGTCTTATACTTCTTTGATATTCCCTGATTTTTATTAACGTGTACACACGTCAACCCTGTTTAATACTTGTTGTTCTACGTTTTTTTTTTTTTCCGGTTTTGGATTGGTGGTGAAGACACCACTTTCCTCGTTTTCGTCCTATGGTACGTACTAGGGACGTATGTCATGGTGGTTCTTCCGCCTGTCTAGTGGATTCAGTGGGTATGTCCGGTTGGATGACTAAACGAGGTGGGAGTAGGGTAAATTCCTTGGTCGATCGGGGGGAGTGGTGGTACTCCCTGGTTCGTTCCCTTGGATAATGAATCAAAACGAAGGAGAACGACGTCGTGTTCAGTGTTATTTCAGAACGGACTCAAGGAAGAGACAAGAGTATAATTAACGATAACTAATTTCTTAAGTTCTTGGGTCCAGTCATTGTCCGGGTACCTGGATGTAATTCTTGACGACTAGGAGTTATCGTTCACACCTTTATTTCGTATGTTTAAAGTTCCTTTTATTAAATTTTAGTAACCGAAAGAAACCGGTTTGATAAGACTCTTCTACTAAAACTGTTACGATTTTATCGACTCGCGGCTTCTTAACTACGAAAACTTGACACCACAACCTCTTCTGAGAACTCTCAGGGAACCTGACGTTCCTCTAGGTTGGTCAGGTAAGACTTCCTCTAGTTGGGACCCTAAAGAAACCTTCCTTACTACGATTTCGACTTTGAGGTCATGAAACCGGTGGAGTACTCTTCTCAACTGAGTAACCTTTTTTGAGACTACGACCCTCCCTAACTCCCGTCCTCCTCTTCCCCTACTCTCTCCTACCGTAGTGCCTGAACTACCTGCACTCAGACTCACATGACGTCCTCTACCACAACATGACCCTCCAGACCGCACGACGCTAAGTACCCCAACGTTTCTCAGCCTGTACTGACTCGCTGACTTGACTTGACTTGACTTGACTTTTATCGACTTCATTTCACGGACATATTAAGGTACTAAGTTTGGTATATTTAAATATTTAAGAAACCTCTTGTATAACTAACTCACTGTCTAGAATACGGTTGTTCGACTCCTATGGGTTGGTAACCGAACTTAGTTTTTGTCGATCACTTCTAGTCGTTAATACCAGACCTAGTCTCTTACTCGTGACAGAAGGGTTCCACATGAAATGTACGTATTAATGTACGTCACGTTTTGAATGAAGGATTCTCATAAACTTAATCCTCTCTCATATTAATTTACGTATCATCATCAAAAATAGAACCTTTAAATTCGACGTCGAATTGTTTTACTAAGAGTAGTAGAACATAAGGAGTCTTCTAAGATCAAAGTTCAAGGGAGTTCGTGAAGTTAGACGTACTACTATTTCCAAACTTAAGGACTCCAAAATTTTTATTAATTGAGGTGAGTCAAAATGGTCAACATTTTAATTTTTAATACCGGAGTTGGTTCAGGAATGAACTTATCATATAAAATGACACTTGGTATAATATCGTGATTCGATCTACAAACTAAATGTGAAAAGAAAATTTTGACACGAATTAGGGTCACGGGTGTGGTCATAGAATAAGTCTTTACGTATATCAGGGTATCTTATACCCTGTTACATAGAGGGAAAACTATCGTGGAAACATTATTTTGAGATGCCAGTTCACAAGAGACGAAAGATGAAGATTTTGGATGTGTGATAGATCCACTTTGTTAAAAATATAACAGAAATCAATGAAATTTATTCACTTTGTTAAGTGGTGTAGGTTGGGATGAAAATAGATTTAGAAAGGAACCAATTATGTTGTGTGAGTCGATACTGGAATTCTTTAGTTTGTACTGACCAATGAATTAACTTGGTGACTTCTTGAGACTAATATATAAAAAAGTCACTAATACAGACTTTGACTATCTATAAGAAGATACATTATGAATAAATTGTAAATTGTCCTTCAATGACGAGACATATTAAGTAGGGAATAATTTCACTACTTAAGAACATTCCGTACTCTACGATTTTCTTAACTTTACTCTAAGTTTGGTTTCATAAAAGAACATCAAATAAAAACCCCCACAAATATGTCTCTCAACTCTTCAGATACAATTCACCTTACTTTCGTTCGGGATAATAAAAGAATCGTTAAAGGTTTCTTTTATCAAGTTGAGAAGAGTCGAACTTAGGACTACGGATACAGTTCGTTCGAACTACTTTTTAGGTTTTATTATCTTCGGACTGTTAAAATTAACAGGATATGGGGACTGGAGACTTGTATTATCACCGACTTATTTTTAACCCATAAATATTTGACTCCTTTATACGTGTGAGTGATAGGTCAAGACGGTGGGAATTGATACGACCGTGAGTAAACCTAAAACGAAACAAAAGTATGATGTCGTGAACGAAAGACCTACCTAGTGAAAAGATAATCCGAATAATTAACTTATTTGAAACAAAAACGAAAGTTACTATAAGGAAACCCAAACCACTTACAACAAAGTATTTTATCGTAGTGTCGACACGTCACCGATTCTCTTCGGAGTAACATGACAACTAAGAAACCAATGGTGGATCGGGTCTTTGAGGAGAGTGAATTGACTTTTTGGTTTCATTAAATATCACCTTAAAAGGAAGAATGGTGACTGGACCCAAGAACACAGAGACCGTATTTGTGAGTGTAGAAGTAATGATATTAGACTTACAAGTACAGAGAGAGACACTTGTTTCTTGTTTTTCATACGAGTGGTTGGTCAAAACATTTCCAATTCAGTATCGGGCGACGTAAGTGACTCACCTTTAATTCACGTGTGACTCACCTTTAATTCTATCATTGTCCTTCTCCGTGAGACACGAAGCCTATTAGTCCGGGGAGTGTATCAAACTACGTATAGTCTCCTTCTTATAATTATTGGGGTCTAAAAGTGCAGAAGAGTATACATCTTTTTGTGATTTTAGTAATTTAACTCAATAGACAAGGAACACTAATCGTCATTAGAAAATGGTGACACATACGAACTAACATGTATAAAGAATCGGTTTTTAGTATATATTTGACCTAAAAAGAGTAGACAAGTGTTCATAAAGTAGTCTCGATTGACTCGTCGACAGGGTCCGATATCAAGAGTCATATTTGTTTATTGAATACTTAATAGACTTATTTTAAATTTGAGTGTAAAGAACACAACATACAAAAAGAAATTCGACTGTGGTAGTTTAAACATAAAACTCTAGGACTGGGGATTTTCACTACCATAATCCTCCGGACCGGAAATCCCCCAGTACTGCCGAACCGGGAGTTTTTACTCCAATCACGGTAATACTTTGTCCTGATTCTCTTGAGAGAGGGGTGAAGGTAGTGTACTCCTATGTCGTTCTTTCACTTGGTCCCATTTTCTGGAGTAGTCTGTGACCTAAACGGTCCTAAAACCAAAACTTGAGGGGTTCTTAAACTCTTTATTTAGAGACAACGAATATTTAATGGGTCAGATGTTACAAAACAATATCATCGGGTTTACTTGATTCTGTAAGAAGTCATAAGTCTGGTTTCGTAACCCTAAAAGTTGGACTGAATGTGAGGTTATGAGACAACCTTGGTTCAACATCAGATAACCTGGTAAAGATCGACAAAAATTTTATGTACCTCTCCCTCCACCCTCCCCCCAAGTCCTGCCCCTTGTGTACATTTGGGTACCGACTAAGTACAGTTACATACCGTTTTAGGTGATGTTATAACATTTCATTAATCAGAAGTTAATTTTATTTATGTAAATTTGTTATTTTATTTTAAGTCATGTGATCCCTTCCCTATACTTCTAGTTAACGTAACAAAAAGAGGGAACAGTTAACTTCCCTACTGTGACATTCATACGACTCATGAGTAAATTCATTACAGAGAGAGAATGTTAAGGTTGTAGTGTAGGAAAAGTGGTGTAATCTAAGGGAACCTGTAGTTACGGACATAAACGGTTTAAGATAAAACTTTTATATAGTACCCTGTGATCCGGTCAGGAGGAGTCGGAAAGAGACTCTTTCGGAGAGGGATACGAAGTCTTCGAAATCCATAGTCTTTAAGAGTTGTGTAAAGTACATCCTTGAGTAGAGACAATAAGGTGTCCACTATAAGAGGACGGTGTGTAGAGGGAGGTAAGTCAAAGATTGCCACAGGTTCGACCCGAGTCCGAGTAACAGACGCAATTAGATAGGAGTGAGATCGAGGATAGGAAAAGGAGGTATTTTAAAGGAACATAGGGAAGTCTCTTGACTAGAACGTTAAAGTCAACCCGTAAGGGGTTTTGTATTCTTTAATTATTTTACGGGGACTTATAAACTCAGGTCAATAGATGTTCTTAATAAAGTCGATAGATTTCAATTCGATACCTTAAGTTCGAAATGTCCGAGGAAGTAATGAACTTGTTTTATAAAATGATGTTTCTAGATAAACTGTTTTAGGTTTCTAGTACCGTTCGTCATATTGCCATTACATCGATTTTTAGATAAAAAACTTTTAGACATAACTTTCTTTACCACTATCACATCTCTATTTATAACACAAATAAAAAAGAGATTGACATGTCACTATTAACTGTAAAAAAAAACAAAATATTCCCATGATTTGTTGTACCTAGAACTTTTATAAACTATTTAAAAATAATAAAAATACTTCCAATAATTTTCATCTTTTGTCTCAAAATTTTTAAGTACAGTATTCTCTAAATGGAAAGTCTGAAGGAAAGTTTTAGTGTTCCAGTCCCGGAATTAGGTGTATCGTTTAAACACTAAATAGTTATAGAGTACTTAGTAGACTAGAAGTTCCAACACAGACGACGACGACGACTATTCAGCGAAGTCATCACAGGTTGAGACACGTTGGGGTATCTGCCGATGGGTGGTCCGAGGTGACAGGGACCCTAAGAGGTCCGTTCTTGGGACCTCACCCAACGATAAAGGAAGAGGTTACGTACTTTCACTTTTCACTTTCACTTCAGCGAGTCAGCACAGGCTGAGAATCGTTGGGGTACTTGACGTCGGATGGTCCGAGGAGGCAGGTACCCTAAAAGGTCCGTTCTCATGACCTCACCCCACGGTAACGGAAGAGGTGTTCCAACACAGATCTTGGATCCAAGATGATTTTCGTGATATGAAGTAAACGTAAATGGAGATGTCGGTACTTTAATTTTCTGCGAATGAGGAACCTTCTTTTCATTACTGGTTAGATCTATCGTATAAGTTTTCGTCTCTGTAATGAAACGACTGATTCCAGGTAGATCAGTTCCGATACCAAAAGGGACACCAGTGCATACCTATACTCTCAACCTGACACTTCTTCCGACTCACGGCTTCTTAACTACGAAAACTTGACACCACAACCTCTTCTGAGAACTCTCAGGGAACCTGACGTTCCTCTAGGTTGGTCAGGTAAGACTTCCTCTAGTCGGGACCCCAAAGAAACATTCCTTAGTACGATTTCGGCTTTGAGGTCATGAAACCTGTGGAGTACACTTCTCAACTGAGTAACCTTTTCTGAGACTACGACCCTCCCTAACCCCCGTCTTCCTCTTCCCCTACTGGCTCCTACTCTACCGACCTACCGTAGTGCCTGAGCTACCTGTACTCAGACTCACTCGAGGCCCTCTACCACTACCTGTCCCTCCGGACCGTACGACGCCAAGTACCCCAGCTCAGCCTGTACTGACTCGCTGAGTCGACTTGACTTGACCCCTAAAGGGTACTACAGGAGGTGTCTATTCAATTTATTCTTCCGACTGTTATGTGTCGGAACTGTATTAGTAAAAGGTGACAACTTAGTCAGGTAACAAGGTACAGGTTCAGATTGTTAACGAAGAACTGGATGTATGTCCAAAGAGTCCTCTGTCCGTTTCACCAGACTATAAGGTTAGAGACTCTTAAAAGGTGTCAAACAACACTATATATGTTTCACGAAATGACATCAATGATTTCGTTTTCATCTACAAAAAGACCTTAAGGGAACGAAAAAGATACAATGTCGTATAAGACCGTTAAACTAAAGACCAAGGAGACGGAAAAGATTTAGGTAGAACACGTAGACTTTCAAGAACCAAATACATGACGACTTCGGATCGAATTTCCTAAGACCCGTAATGGAATGATCGTACAAATTATTCACGTTTAAATACCATCAACCTTGTAAGAAACCGTAACGAGAAGAAACTCTAACCTTACTTTTGACTAGAAAAGGACAGGACACCGGTGACAAATCAAAAGGTTTTAAATGACCGTATAACTCACGTCGTGAAATTGTCGTAGTAGAAAATCAAAAACTTTATCGGGTCGATAAAGTTTTCCTACCACATTAAGGTAGTGGAGGTTATCTAAACAAACATCATCACGAAGGATTTTAGGTGAACTGAAGTGTAAGGTCCTAAAGACCAAGATCCCTTCACTGGTATGTTATCACCAATAGGTAGGTCCATTAATTCTGAAAAAAAAACCACAGCAAGAAGACACATAAGAGAAAATAATATAAATAAATATATAGGTTGCTCAGGTAAGACTTCCTCTAGTCGGGACCCTAAAGAAACCTTCCTTACTACGATTTCGACTTTGAGGTCATGAAACTGGTGGAGTACACTTCTGAACTGAGTAACCCTTTATGAGACTACGACCCTCCCTAATCCCCGTCCTCTTCTTCCCCTGCTGTCTCCTACTCTACCGACCTACCGTAGTGACTGAGATACCTACGTTCAGACTCACTTGAGGCCCTCAACCACTACCTGTCTCTCAGGACCGCACGACACTAAGTACCCCAGCGTTTCTCAGCCTGTGCTGACTCGCTCACTTGACTTGACTTGTCTAATATATATATATATATATATATATATATATATATATATATATATCTCTCTCTCTCTCTCTCTCTCTCTCTCTCTCCGACACGACCTAGAAGTAACGACGTACCCGAAAAGAGATCAACGTCGTTCGTCCCTGATGACAGATCAACACCACGTACCCGAAGAATGAAGTCACCCAAGAGGACAACACCTCGTATGTTACACACACCTGAAGTCGTCAACACTGTACTCCCGAGTCATCAACGCCAAGGACCCGAGATCTCGTGTCCGAGTTATCAACCCCCTGTGTTCTAATCAACGAGTCACCGTACACCCTAGAAAAACCTGGTCTTAGTGTGGGTACAGCGGACGTAACCGGTCGTTTAAGAAATGGTGACTCGATGGTTCCTTCGGGAGAAGAGACATTAGAACGGTGGAGAAAAATTAGAGAAGACAAAGACAATCCAGGAACGGAAAGACAGAAAAAAAAAAAAAAAACCACGGGTAGGAACGTACTTTACAAGAGAACCGTAGAGGTCAAAAGAACTTCTCTAGAGATCAGAAAGGGTAAGATTGTGAAAGGAGATAAAGAAACGTGACGAGTGTAGTCTTCCGAAAAAAAAAAATAGAGAGGAACAGTAAGAGACCTTGAGACCTAAGTCAAACCATATAGAAAGGGAAAGAGGAAACGGAAAACGAAAAAAAGAAAGAGAGAAAAGACCATCAGATATTTTGATGACCCTTTATTAAGAGTCACCCGATATTTGTCCGTCTTTATTGTATAAAGATCGGCCTTTATCAAAACATTGGATTCCTCTTTTTTGTTTTTTTCCAGAACACGTATGGCCATTGTTCTTATTAAATGAATTAGATATATCCTTCGTATATCAGACAAAAAACGAGGTGGTATTCAAGAGTCTCTCTATAAGTCAATTCGATTACTAGTTGTAAAACAAGGATTTATTTTATATATCCTTTTATTAACCCTGTCTTCAAAGTAATAAGATTAGGTGTTCATAGTTTCCAATATTGAGATAAATACCAAAGTGTACTATGATGAGTACGACGGTACGTCATTTAATGTTCGACCTATCTCAGGTCAGTCAATTCAGTTTAATAATAGATTAAATATGATTTCTCACTTTTAGATCTTACCATACGATCAAAATTTAAAAAGATTTAACCTTTTTCCTAAGGATTATTTTATTTACACATATCTATTTAATGGTAGAAAGTCAAGTCAAGTCAGCGAGTCAACACAGACTGAGAAACGCTGGGGTACTTAGTGTCGTACGGTCCGGAGGGACAGGTGAGTTGTAGAGGGCCTCAAGTGAGTCTGAGTCCAGGTAGCTCAGGTACTACGGTAGGTCGGTTGAGTAGGAGCCAACAGGGGAAGAGGAGGACGGGGGTTAGGGAGGGTCGTAGTTTCAAAAAAGGTTACTTAGTTGAGAAGCGTACTCCACCGTTCCATGACCTCGAAGTTGATATCGTAGTAAGGAAGGTTTCTTTAGGGTCCCAACTAGAAGAAGTCTTACCTGACCAACATAGAGGAACGTCAGGCTCCTTGAGAGTTCTCAGAACAGGTTTGGTGTCAGGTTTTCGTAGTTAACAAGTCGCAAGTCGGAAGAAGTGTCAGGTTAAGAGTGTAGGAAGTACTGGAGTCCTTTTTGATATCGGACCTGATCTACCTGGAATCAGCCGTTTCATTACAGAGACGAAAACTTATACGATAGATCTAACCAGTAATGAAAAGAAGGTTTCTCATTTACAGAAAATTAAAGTACCGACGTCAGTGGTAGACGTCACTAAAACCTCGGGTCTTTTAATTTCAGTAGGTGACAAAGGTGACAAATGGGTAAATAAAGGGTACTTCACTACCCTGGCCTACGGTACTAGAAGCAAAAGATTTACAACTCGAAATTCGGTTGAAAAAGAGAGAGGAGAAAATGAAAGTAGTTCTCCGAAAAATCAAGCAGAAGTGAAAGACGGTATTCCCACCACAGTAGTCGTATAGACTCCAAGAACTATAAAGAGGGCCGTTAGAACTAAGGTCGAACACAAAGAAGGTCAGGTCGTAAAGAGTACTACAAGAGACGTATATTCAATTTATTCGTCCCCCTGTTATATGTTGGAACTGCATGAGGAAAAGGATAAACCTTGGTCAGACAACAAGGTACAGGTCAAGATTGACAACGAAGGACTGGACGTATGTCTAAAGTGTTCTCCGTCGAGTCCACCAGACCATAAGGGTAGAGAACTTATCAGTTATTTAGTCTTTATCTACAAAAAGACCTTGAGAGAACGAAAAACGTACTAGGTCACCTACAACCGTTAAACTAGAGACCAAGGAGACGGAAAAGATTTTGGTCGAACTTGTAGTCCCTCAAGTGTCAAGTGCATAACGACTTCGGACCGAACCTCTTAAAACTCGTAACGAAACGATCGTACACTCTACTCATGTTAACACGTCATCAAACTCGTAAAAAACCGTAACGGAAAGAAACCTTGAACTTACTTTTGACTGGAAAAGGTCAGGACACCGGTGACGGCTCAAAAGGTTTAAACGACCTATAACTCACGTCGTGAAAGTGTCGTAGTAGAAAGTCCTAAACTTTGTCGAGTTGACCTCAAGGTAGTGGAGGTGATCGAAACAAGAATCATTACGAAAGATTACGGGTGAACTGAAGTGAAAGGTTCTACAGTCCGAGATCTACTCACTAGTGTAGTAGTACTAATAGACCCAGCACTTCTAGAAAAAACATGTCAAGAAGACACATAAGAAAGGTGGAGAAGAATTATAGAAGACGAAGACAATCCATGTATGTTAAAGACAGGAAATAGCTCGGGTGAAAACGTACTTTACAAGGGAACCATAGAGATTAAAAGAACTTCTCTAGAGATCAGAAAGGGTAAGACAACAAAAGGAGATAAAGAAACGTAACTAGTGACTTCTTCCGAAAGAATAGAGAAGAACGATAAGAAACCTTGAGACGTAAGTCGACGAACATAGAAAGGGAAAGAGGAAACGAAAAGCGGAGTGAAGAAAAGTGTCGGTAAACATTCCGGAGGGGTCTGTCAGTAAAACGAAAAAACGTAAAGAAAAGGTACCCCTACCAGAACTAGGGATAGAGGACATGTTACAGTCTTTGAAGTAAGGTATCAAGTAATCCGTGAGATAGATAGTCTTGATCCGAGAATTTAGATAAAAAGTGAAGGTGACATATTGGTATTCCCTAAACTAAATCCAATATGGACTTACCAGATCGCAAAAACGGATGAAAGAAGTTAAACTTAGACTTAAACCATTATTCCTCAAGTACTAGACTCGGTGTCAGTCGAGGACCAGAACAAAAACAACTGACATATCTCGAAGAGGTAGAAACCGACATTTCTTATATTAGTTAGACTAAAACCACAACTGGTAGACCACTACAGGTACACATCTCAGAAGAGAACACAACAACCTTCTCCCACAAACGATACTGGTCACGTAAAAGAACCGTTTTGAGATAATCAGAAACGGGGCGAAGTAAGGCGTAAAGTTCCGGTTTAAACAGACAATGAGGTCCACAAAGAACTGAAGGATGAAAAAGTAAGGTCAGGGGATATTAGT
The DNA here is from genome assembly GCA_006410555.1 of Capra ibex. Taxonomy (NCBI): domain Eukaryota; kingdom Metazoa; phylum Chordata; class Mammalia; order Artiodactyla; family Bovidae; genus Capra; species Capra ibex. Next base: position 39,096,775 of record SJYO01029184.1, on the reverse strand, counting down.
TTTCCTGTCTGGGTGGGTAGAACCCAACGGGGTGTCCGTACCGAACCAAAGTTACTCAATCTGTTCCGACAACAGGATCACACTAATCTTACTGATCAAAAGACACTCATACCAAAGTCACACAGACGGGAGACTACGGGACAACATTGTGGATGGTAGAATGAACCCAAAGAGAATGGAACCCCTACCCCATAGAGAAGTGTCGACGAGGTCGTCTCGTGTCGGCGACAAGGAATGGAACCTGTTCCACATAGAGGAATGGTGGCGACAAGGACTGGAAGTTGCACCCTATCGAGGAGATCCGGAAGGGAACGGACGAGTCGGTGACGAGGAGCCCAAAGAGGAGGCCCGGAGGTCGGGACCAGAGCCCGCACCCACTGAAGAGAGTCGACGGTGAGGACCGGAGCCCGAGTCCCACCGAGGAGTCCCAGTGAAGGGGACCGGAACCCACCCTCCACCGAAGAGGGACGGCGGGGACTGGAGCCTACGCCCCACAGAGGAGAGTCGGCGGGGACTGGAACCTGCACCCCACCGAGGAGGGCCGGCAAGGACGTGGCGGTGTCGGACCGTGAGACCCGACGTAATTGTAGAAACGTACGACCTTTAAAAGTTATTAATACCAAATACAATATGACTCATTATAAATACGGATCATTTACACGATTGTGTTCCGATGACACGAGTATGTTAATAACGATACGATTTTCATAACTTTTATAAATATATATTCTTTACTACGTGTTACAGTTCTACATATCAGGGACAAGAATCTTCTACCCTCAAGTTTTAGACCGTGACAGATGAACTTCCAACACACACCCTAGGACACACGATTCAGTGAAGTCAGTACAGACTGAGAGACACTAGGGTTCCTGACATCGGGTGGTCCGAGGAGACAGGTACACTGAGAGGTGTGTTTTTACGACCTCACCCAACGGTAAAGGAGGGAGTCCCCTAGAAGGGTTGGGCACCTAGTTCGGGTACTGAGGACACAAAGGACATAACGTCCTTCTAAGAAGTGGACGACTCGGTAGCCCCTTCGGGACACACTAGGATCCTTTCGAAATCTTTGAGAGACAAAGAACCAAGGTAGTAAGTTTTTATTTCTCTTCTATTATAGATGAAGTATTCCAATAAAACTTATAATACATTTTATTAGGTACGTTCACGAGTCTTCTTACGAATTGTATCATTTAGGGTTACTGACAGTACATATTAATTATAACAATAATAATAATAATTACACCAAAGTAACTATCTATGACACTCAATAGATCGATCCTGAGTTACTGACTATTTTTGTTAAGATATTTACAAGAAATAACATTAAACAGGTCTTTATGAGAAAGTTCATTTTCTAGAGATTCTTCCGGTCATCAGGTTTTCTTTTGTGATTTCTTTCTCCTTATACTCTTTTAGTTCCTGTTATGTAACTCAATTCTGTCAAAACCTCCTCTAGGTCTACATCGTTGTTCTGAAAAATTTCAGATATCTATTCGAAATACGGACAATATAGTTAGTAAAATTACATCCTTTATCATTTATATCCGTAAGTACCAACTAAGATCTCTTTGCACAAAAGTCGTAGGGAATGAAGAGATAAACTAAAAAAAAAAAAGTTTGACGTTCCAGGGAAACGTCTCTACAGATTATTAGAGTGGTCCAACTAATGATGAGAATTTCTTTAACTTTACTCCTCGAGTAAATTTATATAACCATCAAATTTCACACTTAGTAGGGTCCTTATAATTTATGATTTTATTCTTACAGTCCACTTCTTTTACGAACTATATTTCTTAACAGTTCCTGTCGTAAACTGAAGTCCACCCCTACATAAAACCCATCTCGAGAAAGGATCATACTTAGTCCGTACGTTTAAGGGAAGGTTTTCACTAAATTTTTAGTTCTGAAGTCGGTTCCTGTGATTCGAGAGAAAGATAACACAACAAATAAGGTGTTTCTCCAGTAAAGAAATACAATTCAGAGTTAAAGATTTTAGATTCCGTTCCCTCCATAAGGTCTGAGTTTCGTTATTACAAAATGTATTTACATAAAATAAAGTAAAAATTTAATAATTTTATTCTCACACTTAAACCCTTTTTTACATTTTAATAAGGTAGATTCTTTTAGAGATTTTTACTTTGTTTATAACTTTTATATAGTTGAGGTTTTTTCCCTTTTTACCATTAAGATAAAATTTTTCAGATGAGTAAAAATTTTCCGAGTTTTACGGGATTAAGATTTGAAGGTTAAGATTCAATCCGTTCTTACAAACTGATCAACTATTATTGGTAATTTTAATTATCTTTGTAAAAATGAAAAATGGACACTCATCTTAACTTATATATCCTGAAAAACTTAGTCTTTTATAGTTTGGAGGATCCTTATGAACATCAATTATTTCTACAAAATGCCTTTGTCTTAGATATTTAATGTAAGGTACGTTTAGGAGATACCCTAAATAGGTCGTGATCAACAGTCAACAGACAAATGTGACATAATATTTTGTATAAAGTAGATTGTCTGTGTTGTTGAAGGGGAATCAGAAAAGAAGGTTTAACTAATTGACGTGTAAATGGTTCATGATCAATAAGAATATTATAGAAATTATGGAAATTTCCTCGAATGTTACATAATTACTTTACGTTTGAAATCCCAAGAGGTAAAAGAACCCAGGAAATGTGTGAGATCACCCCTCTGGTTTTAAATATTAGTATTGAAACATAGTAAAAAGAAAAAAAAAATTTAAAAATAAAAATGAAATAAAATGAAATGTTATGACATAATCAAAACGGTATGTAACTGTACTTAGGTGGTACCCACATGTACGCTAGGGTTTGTACTTGGGGGGAGGGTGGAGGGAGGGGTGTTGTAGGGAGACCCAGTAGGGACACATGGTCGGGGTTCGTACGACATAGGACGTAACCTGTATCTGACCGCTAAGCTAAGAATGTACTATCATATGTACAAAGTTACGGTAAGAGGGTTTAGTAGGGTGGGAGAGGGAGAGGAAGACTGAGGTTTTCAGGTGATATGTGTAGACACAGAAAAAACGACAGAACGTATGTCCCAGTAGTAACGGTAGAAAGATTTAAGGTATAATTGTTTTCTTTGTTGACTGTTTGTTGATTAGAGTTTTTATATGTTCGTTGAATATGTTGAGTTAAGGTCTTTTTATTTGCTGGGTAAGTATTTTACCCGGTTTCTTGATTTATCTGTAAAGAGGTTTCTTCTGTATGCCTACCGATTGTTTGTGTACTTTTCTGCGAATTGTAGTGAGTAATAGTCTCTTTACGTTTAGTTTTGGTGTTACTCCATGGTGAAGTGTGGTCAGTCTTACCGACGCTAGGTTTTTAGACGTTCGTTATTTACGACCTCTCTCACACCTCTTTTCCCTTGGGAGGATGTGACAACCACCCTTACGTTTGATCATGTTGGTGATACCTTTTGTCACACTTCTAAGGAATTTTTTAACGTTTATCTTGACGGTATACTGGGTCGTTAGGGTGACGACCCGTATGTGTGGTTCCTTTGGTCTTAACTTTCTCTGTGTACACGGGGTTACAAGTAGCGTCGTGACAAATATTATCGGTCCTGTACCTTCGTTCGATCTACAGGTAGTCGTCTACTTACCTATTCTTTCGACACCATGTATATGTGTTACCTCATAATGAGTCGGCAATTTTTCATTGTGTACATAGTAAAAAGAATTTGTCGTGAGTTTGTTTTAACATATCGGAAGTTTGGATATTTAAGAACTAAAGAGGGACGGAATTTTCACTTAATCAAATAGTCAAAGGTGAGAACCGTAGTACTTTTAATCGTTTACGTACTTTCTTCACGATTTTTCTACTAAAGGAAGAGTAAACGAAAATCATTTTAACTCTATATTAATTATACATTGTAATATAATCAAAATACACACGTCGTATCACTAAACTATATACATAAATGACGTTTTATTGATGGTGTTCTTCAAATCAATTGTAATAATGGTGTATATCAACGTAAAGAACAAACACTACTCTTGTAAGTTCTAGATGAGTATCATTGAGAATTTATATTTTATGTCGTAACAATTGATATAAATGATACGACATGTAATGCAGGGGTTTCGTATAAATAAAATGTCGAACTTTGACAATGGAATTCTGGTGGAAGTGGGTAAAACGGTGGAGAATAACGGTGGAAGGAGGAGACCGTTGGTGGTTAGACAAAAAACATAGATACTTACGTTACGGAAAAAAAAAATTTAAATTGAGAGTATTTTCACTCGAGTATGTCATAAACAGAAACAGACTGAGTAAAGTGAATTGTAATTACGGGACTTTAAAGTAGGTACGACAAAGTTTACTGTCCTTTTTGAAAAAAGTACCAATTTAGCATAAGACAACACCTATATATCAAGAAAAGATTATGTACGTAGACGACTGTGTTCTAATAAATGTATAGAACTCACAGAATTCACTACGACGTAACTTACACCTCCGTGTCTATGACGGAACCTTATCGTAAATACAAAAGAAGTCTATATTCGGTCTTCACCTTAACGACCTTTTGTATCATCAAACTAAAGATTAGAAAACTCCTTGGAGGTATTACCGACGTTGTTAAATGTAAGGGTGGTTGGTACATGTTCCCAAGGAAAAAAGGTGTGAGAGAGGTTGTGAAGTCTTGTTTTGTGACCAAGGTTAATCCCTTTCCTCATGCAGTTCCGACATATAACAGTGGGCCGAATAAATTGAATATACATCTCATGTAGTACACTTTACGACCCGTCCTACTACGTGTCGACCTTAGTTCTAACGACCCTCTTTATCGTTATTTGAGTCTATACGTCTACAGTGGTGGGAATACCGTCTTTCACCTCTTCTTGATTTCTTGGAGAACTACTTTCACTTTCTTCTCTCACTTTTTCAACCGAATTTTGAGTTGTAATTCTTTTGATTGTAGTACAGTAGACCAGGGTACTGAAGTACCGTTTATCTACCCCTTTGTTACCTTTGTCACTCTCTGATAAACGAACCCGGGGTTTTAGACGTCTACCACTGACGTCGGTACTTTAATCTTAATTTCTAAAATTTTAATTTTTTTTTTTATTTAATATTATTTTTTTTTTCTGTAAACGGGGAACCTTCTTTTCGATACCGGTTGGATCTACCGTATAATTTTTCGTCTCTGTAATGAAAAGGTCGTTTCCAGACAGATCAGTTTCGAAACCAAAAAGGTCATCAGTACATACTTACACTCTCAACCTGGTTTTCCTTTCGACTCCCGACTTATTAACTACGAAAACTTGACACCACAACCTGTTCTGAGAACTCTCAGGGAACCTAACGTTCCTCTAAGTTGGTCAGGTAGGATTTCCTTTAGTCAGGACTAATAAGTAACCTTCCTAACTACGACTTCGACTTTGGGGTTATAAAACCGGTGGACTACGCTTCTTTACTGAGTAACCTTTTCTGGGACTACGATACTTTCTGACTTCCGTCCTCCTCTTCCCCTACTGTCTCCTACTCTACCAACCTACCGTAGTGGCTGAACTACCTGTACTCAAACTCGTTCAGGACTCTTAACCACTTCCTGTCTCTTCGGACCGTACGACATCAGGTACCACAACGTTTCTCAACTTTTGACTCGTTGAATTGACTTGACTTGAGGTTGTGAAGAGAGAACGGAAAGTAAAGGGACTACTAATCACTACAATTTATGGAAAAGTACATAATTAACAGGTAAACATACAGAAGAAACCTTTTAAAAGAGTAATCAAAGGAACAGACATAAATTAAACTAAGTAAAAACCTCCAACTCAAGATACACAGGAAATATATAAAATTTATAATTAGGGAATAATCTATTCAAACGTTTATAAAAGAGGATAGGATATCTAATACAAAGTAAAACAACTATCAAAGGAAACGACATATCTTAAAAAAAAGAATCAAACTACACCAAAGTGAATAAATAGAAACGAAAACAATGGAAACTAAAGCCTCAGTTATACTTTAAATAATAGTTTTGGTTATAGTTCCTTAAAAAAGGGATATAAAGAAAGATCCGTATAATACCAAAGATTACAATATAAGTTAAGAAAATAAGTAATACTCAAATAAAAACACATACTATACAATGACAAAGACAAAAATAGAAAACGTACAGACAGGTCAAAAAAGTCGTGGTAAATAACTTCTTTACGTTTCATTGAAGGAGAATTGGATCAGATGATTTGATTATGTAAAGTGAAAATACTTTTCATGATTAAAATTTAACGATTTGAAACGTGTACGTTTTAAATCTTCTAGTGTCAGACTGGATTACAGAAACCCTATAACTAGACTCCTACCGGTCACTGACGGTTCTCTGTCACACCCTCTAGGGCGGGTACTGTTCCTCTGGACTGTTCGTTCCGAAGTCCTGAGCTCCCTGAGGGACCCGGTTAGGGTGGGTACTGTTCCAGTACACCTCTCTGGACTGCTCGTTCCGTCTAGTCCTGAGCTCCCTGGGGGACCTGGACGAGCTCTTAGACGGGGGTTTGGTCTTAGACAGACAGAATGATAAAATACGGAAAGTGGTTCAGAAGACTGTAATTGTCCTCCGATAGGGGCTGGTGGAAAAAGACCTTTTTTATAATTGAATTCCGAGGTCAACTATTTAGAGGACCCGTACTTTCCTCATAAAGTTTGGGGGACAATCGTAGGATCGAATGAACCGTCCAAATAGTTCTGAGAACGTTGTAACAACTCGGTTACGAACGACGGTTTAAGGGCGTAGGGAATAGGTAACACAAGGACCCTCATGAATATCAGTCCTACATCTTTTTTGTTCGTCATCGGAATCGTAATAGTTGTAATCTGAAACTTAATTATTCAAGAAAGAAACGACATTGGATGATTTAGAAACGAGGTATTTTTACGTTGAGACATGAAATTCCCACTACGTCCGATCCTTAAATTCTTATTTATGAAGTTCCCTTTTAATAAAAAGACCGACTGGTTGGAAATAGTTTTTCTCCAGTATTTTATAGTTGTCCGGAGGCCAGGTCTTCTATTACATGTTTTTTATTCTGAGAACGACCTTCATGGATCATAACTATTTTCAATTATGACTACCTTACAACTCAGTTGAGACGTAAAAAGTGAAACGAGTTACATGTTGAGTCCCATATTTTCGGGAGAGATATTTATTTCACTACCCGGAGTGAGTGACTTCGAACCAGTCGGACACAGTAAGTAATTAACTAAGTGGTTGTAGCAGGTAGGACTCCTATAGGGACCTGAGACGACTCCGACCTGGGGCCGTTTACTGGTATAATGAAATACGATTATTTTGATGACGGTGAGTTGGTCTTCAGTACCAAGACATAAATGAAAAGAAAGGTTATTTCCTGACAAATAGTATACTTCGATAATACACTATTTAGTAGTGAGAAGAACCTTTGGAAGAACGAGTTGTGCCCTATAAGATTCGACTTTCTCGGAGAAACTTATCAATTCACAAGAAATTGTAAAGGACCTTCAATTCCACTGTACAAGGACCTTCAAATTTCCTTTTATATGGAATAAGTAATGATGTAGACACTCTTTTTACCAGAGTTTTTACTCTTTTACGTTGAAGACATACTTGCAAGTTACAATACTTGTTACATCTTCATCAAAAGTATGACCAATGTATAAGTTGACAAAATAGACGTAACTAGTCAATGAGTTATACGTTACTTGTTAAATTATTTTACAGGTCAGTAATGATATTCAACGAGTTTAATTGTCGAAACTTTTATTGTTTTGATTTTGATTTATCTTTGAACTAACGTTCAAATACCTTATAAATAGGACGTAGTAACACCCTAGAAGTTCTGTGAACGAAAAAAAGGAAAAGAGAATGATAGATCCCAATGATGGATACCATTATCTTTCCTTTCTCGACATTCACCAAACAATTATCCCCTTTCTAAAAGTGATAAAAGATTTTTATTTGGTCCCTTCTTTTCTACTCTTATTTACTGAGAGTTTCTATCAGTAGAGTAATGACGATACAAGTATTATTAGTCATGGAGAGTCTAACAAATGACAAAATGTTACACCTCTGTTAAAAGTTATTAGATCAAAAGTCAACTCAAGTCAAGTTAGTGAGTAAACACAGGCTGAAAAACGCTGAGGTACTTAACGTCGTGCGATCCGAAGGGACAGGTAGTGGTTGAGGGCCTCAAGTGAGTCTGAGTGCAGGTAGCTCAGACACTACGGTAGGTCGGTAGAGTAGGAGACAGCAAGGGAAGAGGAGGACGGGGGTTTAGGGAGGGTCGTAGTGTCAGAAAAGGTTACTCAGTTGAGAAGTGTACTCCACCGGTTTCATGACCTCAAAGTCGAAATCGTAGTGAGGAAGGTTACTTGTGGGTCCTGACTAGAGGAAATCTTACCTGAATAACCTAGAGAAACTTCAGGTTCTCTGAGAGTTCTCAGAAGAGGTTGTGGCGTCAAGTTTTCGTAGTTAAGAAACCTCGAGTCGAAAGAAGTGTCATGTTGAGAGTGTAGGTATGTACTGATGGTCTTTTTGGTATCGGAACTGGTCTGCCTGAAATCAGCCGTTTCATTACGGAGACGAAAACTTATACGACAGATCCAACCACTATTAAAAGGAAGGTTCCTCATTCACAGAAAATTAAAGTACCGACGTCAGTGGAAGACTTCACTAAAACCTCGAGTTTTTTTATTTCAGACTGTGACAAAGGTGACAAAGGGGCAGATAAAGGGTACTTCACTACCCTGGTCTACGGTACTAGAAGCAAAAGACTTACAACACGAAATTCAGTTGAAAAAGTGAGAGGAGAAAGTGAAAGTAGTTCTCCGAAAAATCAAGGAGAAGTGAAAGACGGTATTCCCATCAAAGTAGACGTATAGACTCCAAGAACTATAAAGAGGACCGTTAGAACTAAGGTCGAACACAAAGAAGGTCAGGTCGCAAAGAGTACTACATGAGACGTATATTCAATTTATTCGTCCCACTGTTATATGTCGGAACTACATGAGGAAAAGGATAAACCTTGGTCAGACAGCAAGGTACAGGTCAAGATTGACAACGAAGGACTGGACGTATATCCAAAGAGTTCTCCGTCCAGTCCATCAGACCATAAGGGTAGAGAAAGTCTTAAAAGGTGTCAAATGACACTAGGTGTGTCAGTTTCCGAAACCGTATCAGTTATTTCGTCTTTATCTACAAAAAGACCTTGAGAGAACGAAAAGGGTACTAAGTCGTGTACAACCGTTAAACTAAAGACCAAGGAGACGGAAAAGATTTTGGTCGAACTTGTAGTCCTTCAAGTGTCAAGTGCATAACGACTTCGGACCGAACCTCTTAAAACTCGTAATGAAATGATCGCACACTCTACTCAAGTCAACACACCATCACACTCGTAAGAAACCGTAACGGAAAGAAACACTAACCTTACTTTTGACTGGAAAAGGTCAGGACACCGGTGACAACTTAAAAGGTATATATATATATATATATATATATATATATATATATTATAATATATATATATATATTATAAATACACCGACTAATATTCATCCTTAAAACAAAAGACAAGACAAAGGACTTACTTAATTGATGATATATGAGTGGTACAGGTCTATTCTTCTTATCTGATTTTGAACTTAATGTGTGAAACAGTAGACTTCAACATAAAGGTTATGAAAAGAGATACTTAAGTGGTCTGTCTAAACTATAGAGACGGTACTAGTGTGTTCCTACAGTATGATCAAAAGATACTGGCACATTATTTAACGGTCTTTAAATTTAAGGAAACACCCTTCAACTATCTTCAATGTACGTACTAGAAGTCTTACATTAGAATTCGTTCTGATGTTGATTTTAGACTTAAAGGAGTAGCCTCCAAAACCTATTTTGGATACAAGTCTCCAAAGATTCCCAATTTACTCTATGGTATACGTTTCATGAATTACATTAAGGACCTTATAATATTATTATTTATGATAAATAGAAAGGTGGAAGGGATGAACAATTTTAACCCTTCGTTTTTACTTTTTTTTTTTTATTATTATTAATGTAACCTGGGTCGTTCCACTCTCGAGGAGGACGACCGAAATTTACTTTCTTTTTGTGGTTATGTCATATCATTGTGTATATACACCTTAAATCTTTCTACCATTGTTATGGGACATACGCTCTGTCGTTTTCTCTGTGTCTACATATCTTGTCTGAAAACCTGAGACACCCTCTCCCTCTCCCACCCTACTAAACCCTCTTACCGTAACTTTGTATATATTATAGCACATTCTTTACTTAGCGGTCAGATCCAAGCTACGTCTTATGTCCTACGAACCCCGACCACGTGACCCTACTGGGTCTCTCTACCATACCCCTCCCTTCACCCTCCCCCAAAGTCCTAACCCTTGAGTACATGTGGACACCGTTTAAGTACAACTACATACCGTTTTGGTTATATCATAACATTTCATTTTATTTCAAATTTTTTTTTAACCCTTCGTTCAAGTTACTACGATTCCGAAGATCGGGTATAAAAGTTCTAACAATACGAACTTTCTTAGTAGTTTCTTCCTGTAAAAACTTTAAATATATATCGGTACTTTAGTAACCGACTGTACCAGAAATTCTTGTTACTCTAAAACGACGTTGGTGACTTCTGGTAGATGGATCTCTGACACGAGGGGTCATTTTCTTCGGTGACGTTACTCTTCGGGTACTAGGTGTCGTTTCTTATCGGGGGTGAACGACGTCAATCTCTTTCGGGAGTCCGTCGTTACTTCTGGGTCACATCGTTGTTGTTACTTTTTGGTATTCGAAGTTATTTTTTTACCCGTTTCATGGACTTGTCTGTAAAATGGTTTCTTTCGTATTTTTACCGGTTATTCTTGTACTTTTTTACGAGTCGTAGTGATTAGAAAGTGAATGAAAGGAATAAACGTTTAGACCATCTTTTGATTACGGATGAAGTTGTTAAACATTCCAGTTTATGTCATCACATATATTTTCACGAACATTTAACACTGACTAACTCCTGAGGGTTTTAGACGACGGTTTTAGACACACAAGTTTCTAGTTTCTTGATTTTGGTAATGGAGGTAAAAAAATGGTTGTTTTAAATAGTAAAAAAAAAGATTTTTATATAAAAGGACTTTTTTTAGGTAGTCTTATAAAACTACTCATTGAGACTACCGTTTTTAAAATACATAGTGAATATTGTACTCTCTCAATTCGTTTCAAGTGATTACTCTATTGGTCAGAGGTCATTAATAAAGTTTTTTGTGAAAAACTACTCAAAAATATCTTCATGAAGAATACTTTGAAATAACCTAAAATTTTTTGGATGTTTCTAGTCTTCTTTATATTTTATTACCCCTTCTTTGTACCAAATTAGAAGGTGGATGGAGACCTAATCTCGTTTTTTTGTATTAATACAAAACGGTATATCGAATTTCCTTTGTAGATACAACTGACTTGTGACATTCCGACTTTTTCGCTAATTTATCGTCTCAAGGAACATAGGGGTCGTTAGATACTAAAGGTGTTCATTTAATCCTCGTTCCCTCGTTACTACCATTTTAGATAATATGACTTTCCTGTCGTAATTTTACTTACCCGTTCATATTTTACTATCCAATCAATTTTCAATGAACAATCACCTATAAGGTAGGTGTCACTGGTTAATTCATTCTTTTTTATTTGTGTTAGTTTTGCTTCTATTTTAGGGGACTTACAGTGTAAATGGTTCCACAGGATTTATTTCTGTATTCATTATAACAGATTGATGGAGCTTAACTACAGAGTTTTAAACGAGGTCTCTAACAAGGAAGAGGACAAAACTTTTCACACTACACTTCCGTACGAAAAGAAATATTTACCTAAGTAGTAAATAAACAAAAATTAAATTTGAGATAAAATCAAATCTGTGAATTAATAAAAGGGTCAAAGAAACTCTATATTAACTGTATGTTGTGACATAACCAAATTTCATATGTTACATCACTAAACTATGTACATATATAATATTTTACTAATGGTGTTCAAATCAATCGTAGATAGTGACATGTCAATAAAAGAAGGAACATTACTCTTGAAATTTATAGATGAAAGAGTCGTTGAGAGTTTATATCTCATAACAATTGATATAAATGGTACGACATGTAATATAAGGGTCTTGAATGAATAAAATATTGACTTTCAAACATGAAAGACTGAAGGTTTTCCAGTGGAAGTGGGTAAAGAGGGTGGAGAGTGGAGAGTGGAAACCGTTGATGGTTAGACAAGGGACATGAATAAAGTGAATCGGATTACGGGAGTTCCAAGTAGGTACACACCGTTTACTGTCGTAAAATAAACAAAATACCGACCTATTATAAGGTGACATACACACGTACACACACAAATTATAAAAGAATCAGTAAATAGGTAGTCATTTGAGAATCCAACAAAGACATATAACCAATAACATTTATTCCGACATTATTATTTATATTCTCATGTCTATCGAGAAGTTCTATTACTGAAGCAAGAGAAGTCTATATATGGGTCTTCACCTTAACGATATAGTACACCATCATAATAAAAATTAAAAAAGTCTTTGGAGGTACTATAATAAGTATCACCGACGTGGTTATACGGTTTATATTGTTTCCATTTTTGATTTTCTTTTTTTTTTTCTTTTCTTTATAAAAGTACTGTCACAAATTTCTCGTTTTTATTTTGATAGGATAATCTACTTAGACTAAATGATTTCTGTGATAATCCGACTTGATGTTCGGATCAAAACGATATTTAGTAAGTGAGTCAGAGAGTTAGTCAACCACCAACGATTACAGATTTAATAAAAATAGACGGAGTAATATTATAATCGACGTGTTTACTGGTGTACGACTGGATTTATTTTCTTTTTACATCTTTTATATAAACATGGGTTCTATCTAAATCATAGACAATACTGATGGGACAAATTCAAAAAAACTCAGACTATAAAATTCAAATCGTCAAATATAAGTATTAAAACGATTTATTCTTTAACAGACAATAGGAATCCTACATAGTTTCAATAGATGTGTCCCCTTTTTTTACCTTAGTTGTTCTAGTTACGAATTCACGGTTGTTTAGAAACACTAACTTCCTGTTTCCTGTGTCTAACCTTGAAACGCTATAAAGGGTGATTTTCTCTTCAAAGGTTCACGTAAGACTCAATAACGTCTTTTCTCAGAACCATTGAATTTACGATAGAAATTTTTTTGTATAAACTTTTGATATTTTTATCATTGAAGTAATCCTTACTTTCGTTTTCATATACTCTAGAAATTTCTATGTACCGGTGTAATGAATGTGAATATCAGTAAAGGTAAATATAAATTCAAGATTTTACGTGGAAATTTCCTTGTCTTCGGACCGTATCTTCATCGGTTCATCACTCTTACAGTATTAGGACTTTTAGTAAAACATTGCTATCGTTTAATTTCTACTGTATAGGAAACTGTGAGGAGTGTAAAATTTCCTTCTCAGATACGGAGAAGTGGAACTTAGAACATGAGACGTTAACAAAACTGATTTTCTTACTGTTTTGACTGAGCCCTAATCAAATATACTGGTCTAAAATTTTGTGATCATCGAAAGTAAAGACAATGTTGTGAGTGTGAACCTCGGAACTCGACAGTATATTCTTCAGCCTGATGTTACAATTTCTCTGACATCTTCCTGAGACTATGATGTAACTCTGTCTCTTCTCGGTCAACAGTAGTAATTACACGGACCCAGACACTAGTTTCGGTAGAATCTGAAAGGTCTGCTCTACTCGGTGATCTACTCTTAGTGACTTACTGGAACCAGTGTGGTTCCTTTTCGTAAAATAAATTGGTCGGTACAGGATAGACTGCCTCTTCCGTTACCGTGGGGTGAGGTCATGAGAACGGACCTTTTAGGGTACCTGCCTCCTCGGACCATCCGACGTAAGGTACCCCAGTGTTTCTCAGCCTGTTCTGACTCGCTGAAGTGAAAGTGAAAAGTGAAAGTACGTAACCTCTTCCTTTACCGTTGAGTTAGGTGACAAGAACGGACCTCTTAGGGTCCCTACCTTCTCGGACCACCCGACGGTAGATACCCCAGCGTGTCTCAGCCTATGCCGGCTTCGCTGTATCGTCGTCCTCGGGATAGACTTAAGAACTTTGTGTTTTTAAAATATAAATTATTTTCCAGATAACAAAATTTGATTATTTTAATCCCCATCAACAATGTTTCGTCACCTGTAGTACCGTGTCATTGATAATGTATGTGAGTCGTAAAATGAAGTGACAGTAAAGGTATTCGTAGTCTGTTTTTCCATTACTCTACATAAAAGGTTCTATATGACACAATCTTAAAACTTGAAAATTTTGATTTTTATCAAGTGTCAGTTATCAAAGAGATGTTTGTTTTCTTGAAGTCACAGGGCCACAACCTGTTGTTATCCGAATGACCCCTGTGTTACGAAACAATTACTCTGTGTACAGTGGATATTGTTAATATCTTTTTAGGATTTTCATCAACGAATTAAATTTTCCTGAATAGACGATAATGAGTACTAATAAATCCACTTCATTGTAGTACGAAATACCGACTAACAGTACACATCAGTAAATATAAATACGGTTTACCGTTTCCTTAAGATGATTTATTCCCACATAGAATAGAGGATGAACATAGATAACCCTTTAAGTAATGAAAGTAAATATTTGATCGGTCTTTCAAGAGTCCTTTCTAGTCTCTATTTTCCATTATAGACGTTTTCTTTTTTGCTTTGAGTGTTATAGTTGGTATAGTATGATAAAGACTTTTATTATCTAGTGAAAACCTCCTTATTCTGATATTTTCACTTTTTAGTGTACACAGTATCTTATCCGTCCGTATCCAAAACTCTTGCGTTTTTCAATCTATCATTTGAATCAAAGAAAAATACATTACGACCCGAGATAATATTCATATATAATATCTTGTTTTCCGAAAAGTAATTCTTCGGATTTAGGGAACCATCATATATAATAATTGAACTTGTTCCCCTGAATAAAAGAATCTTTTTCATATAAAATTTCTAATTCTATGAAAATTAAAGTTTATTATAATTAAATTTAAGTATCTATAATTTTTCATAATAAATTAAAGTTTATCATAATTTTTTGTGCTAAACGTGAATTTAAAAAATCTTAGTAAAAATGTACTTAAGAAGATACTAACTTATCGTCTTTACTGACGTTTTATGGAAGATTTACCACTAAATAATGATCTTCTGAGAGGAAGAGGTTAACACCACTGCATCTTTCTCGAGACTTGACTCTTAATTATCAGATAAAAAACGGTGATTGTTCGTGATTCTGGTGTTTGTTCACTGAAAAAGAGGGACCGAAATCAAAGGAATCAAAACTTTATCCTGTAAAAGTGTTCTAAAGATTCCAGTTGAGGTTGTCATTATAAGCTACTGATTTGGAAGGGACTATCAAGAACGATTTTAAGGACATATTAAACGAGGAAACCCTATTTTGTCTCAGGAAATAATTTTCCGTTTATAATAAACTCTTCTCGTATTATTCGGTAATAAGTAGTAATTTTGGAGTTGAACTAACTCAAATAATCTAATCGACTGTCCCTGGACTCCTTTATCTTTATTCCTTTCCTTTCAAACTGTACTTACCTTTTCCAGTCTTTTTGTTACCTTCCTACGAGGTTCCTTCTCTTTCGAACGTTATATTTATACCCGTGATCGGATCTGTTGAAATTACGAGCGGATCCTTTCAAGAAGCCTCTTCCGTTACCGTAGGGTGAGGTCATGAGAACAGACCTTTTGGGGTACCTGTCTCCTCGGACCATCCGACGTCAGGTAGCCCAGCGATTCTCAACCTGTGCTAACTCACTGAAGTAAAAGGGAAAGTACGTAACCTCTTCCTTTACCGTTGTGTGAGGTTACAAGAACGGACCTCTTAGGGTCCCTGCCACCTCGGACCACCCGACGACGGATACCCCACCGTGTCTCAGCCTGTACTGACTTCGTTGAATCGTCATCGTCGTCGTCTTCCTTTCAAGAATTACTATATAGGTACCCAAAATACGTTATTATAATACTTTATAGAATTAACCCTGGCGAGATTTATACTTTTTCCCTAATAAAAACGTAGAAACCCAGAGTTTATAAAATAAGACATAAATGGCAGAGTTCCTAACGATCACTGTACGATAATAAAACGTCCAGAAGGGACTACCGAGTCAGGTATTTCTTAGACGGACGTTACTTCCTCTGAGTCCAAACTAGGGACCCAGACTTTCTAGGGGACCTCTTCCCTTACTGTTAGGTGAGGTTATCTTCACCTCATTTTACGGATTGACCTTCTCTTTTTATGACCACAGGTCGAGGTGCTGCTTCACTTGATACCATTCTGCATTAAAACGACGTGACGGTGTCCTTTGTTTTGAATAGGTCCCACCTCATCTACATACGAAGATACCTTACAACATTCCTAAAAGTGGTCGGGATTTAGACGTAAGATGATACTCTATCCTTTCATACTCGATAGAGGGAGGATAAATTATTCCAAAAGGTTTTATGAACGTGTTTCTAACGGTCTCTAAGTCCTTTTTTACGTAAAGTAAAACTCTCAGTTGTGTAAGACTATTCTTGATCCTAGACAAATGAGACCTATTTCTTGTGCTACATGTAACCTCCGGTCGTCGTCAAAACTTGTGATTTACGTGAGAGTATCTCAGACTCTAGGGATGTATGAAATTATTAAAAATAATTCATATAAAAGTGGAATTCAATTTTATTTTTACGTCAAGTTCCTCTTCGGAATTTGAAACGTTATATTGTGATGGTATTAATAGATTTACTTGTCATTATCGTCTGATATTTGGGGTTTCTTATATTTATGATTATATTTCGGAGATTACGATTTTTCGTATCATTTTATGTTCATTTTCGTTATACTTTGTCGTACATTTTCATATGAAAGAGAGAACCTAAAATGTGTTAGTAAGGAAACTTCCTGGTCTTTCGTAAGTTTAATCTCTTAATGATTAATCTGTATAGAAAGTGATATTATTTCGAATATCCAGATCACATAATTACAGACGGTTTTAAGTCCTTTGTTTTACTAAAGGTTCATTAATTCATAATATCATTGAGGATGTCCAAAGATATTGCAACGGTTATCACAAAGAACTGAAAATTCTAGTTTTTGTACAAAGTATATCCTAATTAATAAAAACATAGAATTAACTTTTTGACAAAATACACAGTAAAAATGGATATCTTCTTTACAGTTTCTCTTTGTAGAGAGTTAACATTTTCGTATGAAATATATTTTAGTTCTTATAAAATATGATTCAACGATTAAACAAATAAGTAAGATATACGATTGAATTACTCCTTTCATATGTATTTATTAAATCTCGTCTTCCCAACATCATTACATAAATAAATTTTATTCGTAAGATTTTGGTATTCTTGGTACTATACTTTTCGTTATCGGTTCTCCGAAGGATCACACGACGTTAGTCTCCACTGAGTAAAATTTGTTTCCGAAGTGTTTTAGACACTCCGTTTGTCTCTAACTCGGTGTCGCCACTGTCGAGACCCTTTTCCATTGATATTGACATATTGTTCGGTTTACTATTCCACAGTCTCGTCGTCCAATGGATGTCTCACGGTAAAATCCTCATGATTTGTTTGTATAGAAGGGGTGATCGGTTCTGTACCTCGGACTTTACAGGTCTACTCACTTTATCGTACACTTAATGTCTCCTCTCTATAGTCTTACTGGGTCAAAGTCAGTGATCACTACTTTGTGTCCAAATGAATACAGAATTGTAGATAGGTCATCCTAAGATTCACCTTGTCGAGGACCCTATCCATTACAACTACAATTCTTTCATCAATCCTTTCCATACTTCTTTTCCTTTTGACCGTCCCAATCTACGTTCTTAAACTAGTGTCCTTATAAAAGATCTCTCGTACTCTATTCTGAAACCCTTCAATGATCTTATGTATTCTAATCGTACATTTATTTTATTCTATACTAGAGTTTTAATACTAACTAATACAAACGTGTTATTTATAACATTAGGTATGTATATTTTATCCATTGTCAATAGAATTCCGACACTTCTTTTTATACTTTACGAATGATTAGTCCGACAATTAGATATGGATTAGTCCTCATAGTTAGGTTTATAGTTAGAAATATGGTTAGTTGTACATAAATAATTAAAGGACCCGATCGTCCGTAACCTCTAGGTTTTTACTTCTTCCCGTGTAGTGAAACGACTGTTTCCAGGAATATCAGTTTCGATACAAAAAAGATCATCTGTCCATACCTACACTTTCAACTTGGTATTTCTTTCAACTCACGATTTCTTAACTACGAAAACCTAACATCACAACCTCTTCTGAGAACTTACAGGGAACCTGTCGTTCCTCTTGTTTGGTCAGTTAAGATTTCCTTTAGTTTGGACTTATAAGTAACACTGCGACTTCGACTTCGAGGTTATGAAACCGGTGGTCTACGTTTTTCGGGTGAATAACCTTTTCTGGGACTAAGACCCTTGCTAACTTACGTCTTCCTCTTCCCCCACCGTCTCCTACTCTACTGTAGCTGTGTCACCTGCACTAGAACTCGTTTGAGGCCCTCTCTCTCTCCCTGTCCTTTCGGACCTTACAACGTCAGGTACCCCAGTGTTTCTCAACCTGTGTTGAATCACTGACTTACTGTTGTTGTTCCAGTGTTTCATCTAATGGATCCGTAATTTTTAGGGGTAATTTAACTTTTATGGTAATGGTAATGTGATAATTACGTAATTAAGAAGGTGTAAATTTTCGGTGAAAGTCTGTGATTAAGGTGAAAAGAAAGATCCTCTTTACCATGCGAGAGACATCTAGAGGTTCTTTTTTAGTTTAGGGGTTTCGTTATAACTAGTATTACTGGGATGAGGGTTTGTCGTATATTATCAACTTTGTAGTAATCCTTTAGGAAGTAATGAGTTACGTACAAGGAAACGTCAGTCATTTAACAGAAAACAAGTTATCATTCGGGAATCGAATGAGGAACCTTCCTTTCAATATTTGTTGGATCTGTCGTATAATTTTTCGTCTCTGTAACGAAACGGTTGTTTTCAGACAGATCAGTTACGATACCAAAAAGGTCACCAGTACATACCTACACTCTCAACCTGACACTTCTTTCGACTCGCTGTTCCTTAACTACGAAAACTCGACACCATAACCTCTTCTGAGAACTCTCAGGGAACCTGACGTTCCTCTAGGTTGGTCAGGTAAGACTTCCTCTAGTCAGGACCACAAGTAACCTTCATCACTACGATTTCGACTTTGAGGTTATTAAACCGGTGGAGTACGCTTCTCAACTGAGTAACCTTTTCTGAGACTACGACCCTCCCTAACCTCCGTCCTCCTCTTCCCCTGCTGTCTCCTACTCTGCCGACCTAACGTAGTGGCTGAACTACCTGCACTCAAACTCACTTGAGGCCCTCAACCACTACCTGTCCCTCCGGACCGCACAACGTTAAGTACCCCAGCGTCTCAGCCTGTGCTGACTCGTTGACTTGACTTGACTTGATTCGGAAAATCAGTCGTTTGTACAGAAAAGAATACATCAAAACCCATATGACGGTCCTGAAACGTTTATTGTTTTAATATTATTACTTTGTCAATAAGTACTCACAAAATCATCTTTCCCATTCTTCCTGATTGTATAATCAGTCGTTGTTTGTGGTCTACTTTCCCACTCAAAAATTTTATAATAAACTTTGTTTCACATGTCCCTGTCAGACTCTCTGGGTTTAAGGATTTAGGTCGAAAGACCCCGTCTTCGGTCTCTCTTCTTTGTTTAAAAATACGTATGTATACGAATTAATTCCAAATTCATTATTACACGTACTCCAGGATAAAACTAAAAGGAATAGAGTCCTTTCGTCTCTCGATTCCCGAGTCACTTCGTACACCAACTATCGGGGAATGAATTGTCGAATGGTACTCTGTTGGGTTTCAAGTCTTGGCTATCGATACATAAATCAGTAAAAATAATATAAGATAACGTACGAGTAAAATCCTTAAAAAGTTGTATTTTCGTATATTTCTATTTTCGTGAGTTAGGGTTACTAGTGTTAACAAGTGTTTTACAATCACTTAAGACGGATCACATATAAAAACAGTGAGAGTGTGTGTACATACACATGTGTGTGTATTATTTTAATAAGAAATGTGTGTTAAAATTCAAAGAAATCCGAATCGTAATATTATATCTATCAAAGAGAACATAATACTTAAGAAACTTTTGTCATAAAAATATATAAAATATGAATTCAAACTAAGTGTATTTTACTTTATGTGTATAGATCAACCGTGTTTAGTTACTGAAGACTATCACTTATGTAGGTGGAAATAGTTCTAAATCTTATGCAAGTAGTTGATCCTCTGAAGTTGTGAGGAGACGAGAGACCCCATTAAAGATAAGTGCTCAACGACGAGACCATTTGACGTTGAGGGACATAAATAGACAAAGAGGTTAGAACCTCAGACAACTAAACAGGACACAGGAGGGGAAGGAATACCCAGGATCTTCTTTACAAGTGAAAAGTCAGAAAGTTGAACAAAGAATGACAATACTACATTCCCATTGAAGGTTCGAGGAGTGTACACTTTGACCTTTGGTCTTCAGATTCGACAGAAAAGAGAACCAACTAACAAAGAAAAGGACACGTCTTCGGAGAATCTAAATATATCAGTTTATTTGTTATGTACTATTTATTTTGACTCTTATGGATTAGATAAAAATTATATTCTTTATAAACATTAAAAAAATGTATTATACGTAGAAATAATAACTAAGAAGTCTATTGATACGTTTCATTAAAAGAAACACTCTTGACATCACTGTACATAATACAGCGTAAATAACTACGTAAGGAAGTTTGGAGGTAGAACGAGATTAGACTATACGCATAAAAATCGATTTTTTTAATATTTAACCTTTTCTGAGACTAAACCAATTGTATAGAACTTTAAGTAAAATAAGATTTTGTGAGAATGGTAATAAAAAAATCATCCGTTCGAAACAAAGACCTCAAAATAATGATTCTGATACTACTATACTTATAAATTTTATAAAGATCTTTCAAATCTTTAATAAAAGGTCTATAAAGTGTGTTTTATATTCTTCTGAACAAAGAACTATTCGAGATCTTATTTCAGGTCCTAAAAGTTGTATTTTATGATTGTAAAGGTAATAACAGAGACGGTATAAGAGATCGGTGTAGCTGGATGGGAGTTTAGACTGACTGTTATATGTGAGGATTAGGTTGTTCGGATTTAACGTACGTCAAGTTTGTGTGTGTGTGTGTGATTGGTGTGTGGTACTAACAAGAGTAGAGGTACGGAAACGAGGAAGAAAGGATACTGTTTAAAGGAGAACAAAATGAGGTCAGATAAGTAACAGAAGATGAAATACATAATTTAGGAAGTCCTAATAAATAAACTGTCGGGAAAAGTAGAGTTCGATCCATAACATTGTAACAAAACATGGGAGACGATAAGGAAGAAGTATAAGTATAGTATTGTTATACTGTGTCCTTTATCACTGGAAAATACCGAGAAAGATCCAGTATTATGGGAACTCCAAGGATTAAGCACAAACATAGACTCACGTAGTAAGACAATGATGATGTATACTCTATAAGTTATGTAACACTGACTTATTTACCTACCTACCTATCCATCTAAAAACAAGAAATCAGTGAGTCAGGACAGACTGACAAACACTGGGGTACCCGACGTCGTGAGGTCCGAAGGGACAGGATGTGATAGATGACCTCAAACGAGTTTGAGTACAGGTAACACAGCTACTACGGTAGGTTGGCAGAGTAGGAGACAGTGGGGAGAAGAGAAGGGCATAAGTTTGAAAGAGTCGTAGGCCCAGAAAAGGTTACTTAACCAAGAAACGTAGTACACAGGTTTCATAACCTCGAAGTCGAAGTCGTAGTCAGGAAGATCACTTATAAGTTACAACTAAAGAAAATCCTAATTGACCAAACTAGAGGAACGACAGGTTCCCTGAGAGTTCTTAGAAGAGGTCGTGGTGTTAAACTTTCGTAGATAATAAGTCAAGAGTTGGAAATACCAGGTTGAAAGTGTAGACATGTATTGATGACCTCTTTGGTATCGAAACTGGTATACCTGGAAACAACCGTTTCACTACAGAGACAAAAAATTATACGACAGATTGAAACAGTATCGAAAACAAGGTCCCTCGTTCACAGAAAATTAAAGTAGTGACGTCAGTGGTAGGTGTTACTAAAACCTCGGGTTCTTTTCTTTTAGACAGTGACAAAGGTAAGGTGGGGTGGGGGTAGATAAACAGTAATTCACTACCCTGGACTATGGTGTTAGAATCAACAAAAAAAAAAATTACAAATCAAAATTCGGTCAAAAAGTGAGAGGAGAAAGTGGAAGTAGTTCTCCTATTCGTCTATCTTACGTTTTATTCGAGTAAATTACTTTTTTTTTAATAATTTTTCAAATAATGACTTCATTTTCCTTTGTTTTGTTTTGGTCCTTCACCTCCGTGACTGACGTTTATAGGTCTTAGAATTCGTTCTTATACGATCCCTCTTCCTTTGATAAAGGTGATAATTGTTCACTTCTCTCCAATTTTTGCGATGTCTTTAGACGTCCATACATATTTCTAGTTGAACCTGATCTTTAAGTTTTGTAAATACCGTTATTTAACGTCTAATATAAGTGATTATAACTGGGATTCGTAAGACTATCGGGTAAATACAAAAGGGACACGGATTTACTTCGTTCTCTGATACTTCACAGTCTATCACGAGGAGTAGAACTCACGGATCGTCTTAAAGTTCTTTTACATTCCTTCTGGTTGTCAAAAAACCGAAAAGAACGGTTTCAAGTCTTTCGAAAACGAGGATACCAAATATTAATTTTATATTTGTCGTACATTTTTGGTATTTTTTCTCCTATCCGTCTATCTGTCTACTTACATACTGTCAACAAAGTTAACACCGGAATCTGTTCATTCAGCAATTAGATTATAGAGACCCGTTCTCATGACATTGGATATTTTACCCCTTCTGATTTATGAAAAAAGGTCCAGTTTGAAGAGGTAAAAGGATAATATTATAACGTAAAGATAACACAGTGAAGAATCTTAAGGATTAATAAGTGACGTACACACGATTCAGGGAAGTCAACACAGAATGAGAAACGTTACGATACCTGACATCGGGAGGTCCGGATGGAACAGATACCCTAAGAGGTCCGTTCTTATGACCTCACCCGAAGGTACGGGAAAAGGTACCCCTTTAAGGGGTGGGTCCCTACCTTTGACGTAGAGGACGTCCAAGACGTAACATCCACCTAAGAAATGACGATTCGATGACCCCTTCGGTTGATAAGTTATCCAAATAGATTTTTCATCTTTTACAAATTTGTTATCCGTTTTCACCACAAAGTAATAATTTTGACTACGATACGATACGTTTCTTTGCAATTCCCCGACTTTCGACAATGTATGGCTAAAGACAAATATACGGTATTCGTGAAATATTTATTAGTTTGTCTATAGGTAACTAAACAGGGGACATAGGGTGACTCTGCTTGAAGGAACGTTTTGGGT
The DNA here is from genome assembly GCA_006410555.1 of Capra ibex. Taxonomy (NCBI): domain Eukaryota; kingdom Metazoa; phylum Chordata; class Mammalia; order Artiodactyla; family Bovidae; genus Capra; species Capra ibex. The sequence continues at coordinate 39,073,091 of SJYO01029184.1, read as the reverse complement.
CGTACCATACTAAACCCCTTGTAATTTTATAGGTAAGTCTGGTTTTCATAAGATTTGAAGGTAAGAAAAAAGAAAAATTGAATACGGTTAAGGTAACATGTACCTCTCTCCCTCTCTCTCTTTTTTTTTTTCATATTCAATATGACCATTAAATGGACGGTTACTTCAGTAACTCTTAATCTGATTCTCACTTTACAAAAGTAGGAAATCAATCACCGGAACATGCGGTAAATCCTACATTTAAAAGACTGTGGGATCTACGTTTAGATTCACAAGTCTTCATATAATAAAACATCGGTACTAGAAAATGTTGTTCAGTTACTTAAGATGTGCGTTCGTGCCCTTTATCACTATATAAGGTATATAATCGTCTGTTTTATCAGTATATCTAGATTAAGACTAAGATAAATATTAAACATTTGTATACAGAAGAATACCATAAAACTCTCATCAAAACTCGTATATGACGAAAGTGAATTGTCCGACTAAAATATTAGATAATATTTCAAGAACAAGGAATCCTTTGAAATAAAAGTAGAAAGTTTTTATAAAGTATAATATAAATAAATAAATCTGGTTCTGTGAAATCACGATATGAAGTCTTTAAACATCTTTTATATGTTCAGGTACTATGTATGTTACATTGACGATGAGGCAAATACAGGTCACGGGAACACTTCATGTATTAGATTTACTGTTACGTGTCGTCGGAACTAGAGTCCTAAATTCCTTCTCTGTAGTTTTCCTATTCTGTTCTTCTAATCCTCATCTCCTCCTTGTTATACTTTCGTTATTTTTTGTTGTTATTTTTTCGTACCTTCTCGTTTTTTGTGTTTAAACAGTTGGAATAGTTGAAAAGGTTTTGGAAGACGACCGAGGACTGTGTCTTAGTACGTAGGACGGGAGATTCTCTAGTCGAAGGTCGTGTTCTAAGAAGTAAAAGTCAAAACAATACGGGTGACCATTCTTTATAGTTCTTATTAATTTTGTTGATTAGTTTCTAATTTTCTTAAGTATTACAACGAAGATTGAAGTCAATATACGTAATGATTATTTAAGAAACCACATAGAGTAATTTAGGTAAACTATATTGTCTTTATGTCGACTTGACCGAAAGGTCTTTCTATAATTCACGGAGTATCTTTAATTTAAACAGAACCTGAAAACATTGAATTTGATCGTATAAAGTTTGCATATAAAAAGATCGATGGTCTTAAATATTAGAGTGATTAATAAAGAATTAGTTTCCTGTTTTGGTCTTTCACTGTCTATTAAACTCTATTTACAATTCTGAGTATATGGTGTTTGTGTCTGTACGTATGTGTGTTGATGATCGGTCTCGTTAAAAAAGGTCAAAGAAATTTTGAACATCTTAAAGTATAATCTCGAATAGTTACTTATTTCAGTGTCCTATATTTTCATTATGTGTCTTTAGGGAACGTAAGGATATACGATTACTACTTTTTAGCCTTTCTCTTTAATTCCTTTGTTAGGGTAAATGGTAGTGTTACTTTTATTATTTTATGAACCTTATTTAAATGGATTTCTTTGTTTTCTGGACGTAAGTCTTTGATATCTTGTGTCTATTTTCTTTTTACTACTGTGTTTGTCTACCTCTTTATATGGTACAAACACCCAACCTTCTTGGTTATATTATTTTTATTTATATGATGACTTTCGTTAGATATATAAAGTTCGTTAGGGATAGTTTGTTGGTTACCATAAAAAGTATCTTGATCTTGTTGTTAAAGTGTCAAACATACCTTTGTTTTCTAGGGTTTATCGACTTCGTTAGAACTATTTCTTCTTACCTTGACCTCCTTAGTTGAAAGGACTGTAGTCTAATATGATATTACGATGTCAACAGTTCTGTCTTACCATCACCGTGTTTCTGTCTTTATATCTATTACCTTGTTTTATCTTTCAGGTGTCTATTTAGGTATGTTGACACCTGTGGAATAGAAACTGTTTTCTCCGTTTTTATATGTTACCTCTTTTGTATCAGAGAAGTTGTTCACCACGACCCTTTTAACTAGGTGATGCACATTTTCTTACTTCGATCTTGTGAAAGATTGTGGTATGTGTTTTTATTTGAGTTACTTAATTTCTGGATTTACATTCTGGTCTTTGATATTTTGAGAATCTCCTTTTGTCTCCGTCTTTTGAGAGGTTTTATTTGGTGTCGTTCTAGGAGATACTAGGTGAAGGGTCTCATTACATTTATTTTCTTTTTTATTTTTTCACCTTGGATTAATTTGAATTTTCCAAAACGTTTTACTTCCATTGATATTCGTTCCACTTTTCTGTCGGGAGTCTTACCCTCTTTTATTATCGTTTGTTTTGTTAACTGTTTCTTAATTAGAGGTTTTATATGTTCGTCGAGTACACCGAGTTAAGATCTTTTTACTTGTTGGGTTAGTTTTTCACCCGTTTTCCAGATTTTTCTGTAAAGAGGTTTCTTCTGTATGTCTATCGACTATTTGTGTACTTTTCTACAATTTGTAGTGAGTAATAATCTCTTTACGTTTAGTTTTGGTATTACTCCACAGTAGAGTGTGACCAGTCCTACCTGTAGTAGTTTTTCCGATCTTTGTTATTTACAACCTCTCCCACACTTCTTTTCCCTTGGGAGAATGTGACAACCACCCTTACGTTTGACCGTGTCGGTGATACCTCTTTTCATACACCTAAGGAAGTTTTGGATCCTTATCTTGACGGTATACCAGGTCGTTAGGGTGACGACCGGTATATGGGACGATGACGACGACGATTCAGCGAAGTCAGCACAGGCTGAGACACGCTGGGGTACCTGACGTCGGATGGTCTGAGGAGGTAGGTACCCTAAAAGGTCCGTTCTCGTGATCTCACCCCACGTTAACGGACGAGACTATATGGGACTCCTTTGGTCTTAACTTTCTCTGTGTTCATGGGGTTACAAGTAATTTTGTGATTAATGTTATCGATTCTGTATCTTTCTTGTATCTACAGGTAGTCATCAACTTACCTATTACTTCAACACCATATATATGTGTTACCTTATAAGTCAAGTCAAGTCAAGTCAGCGAGTCAGTACAGGCTGAAAAACGCTGGGGTACTTAACGTCGTGCGGTCCGGACGGACAGTTTTTTGTTGAGGGTCTCAAGTGAGTCTGAGTATAGGTAGCTCAGTCACTACGGTAGGTTGGTAGAGTAGGAGACAGCAGGGGAAGAGGAAGACGGGGGTTAGGGAGGGTCGTAGTCTCATAAAAGGTTACTCAGTTGAGAAGCGTACTCCACCTGTTTCATGACCTCAAAGTCGAAATCGTACCTAAAAAGTCGAAATCGTAGTAAGGAAGGTTTCTTGTGGGTCCCGACTAGAGGAAGTCTTACCTGACCAACATAGAGGAACGTCAGGTTCCCTGAGAGTTTCTCAAAAGAGGTTGTGGTGTCAAGTCGATATTTTTTCTTACGTAAACTCAGTAAAGATTTCTCCACCTACTTGGACCTCGGACAATATGTCTCACTTCATTCAGTCTTTCTCTTTCTGTTCATGACTTATAATTGGGTATATATACCTTAAATCTTTCTACCATGGTTACTAGGATGTCTGTAAACGTCCTGTTGTTTCCTCTATGTCCATTTCTTTTCTGAAAACATAAGTCACCCTCTTCCGTTCCTACCCTACTAAACTCTCTTATCGTAACTTTGTACATGTAATGGTATGTATTTTATCTACTGGTCACATGAAACCTACTACTTCGTACCGTGGGTTTCGGACACGAGACCCTGTTGGGTCTCCCTATGACATCCCTCCCTCCACCCTCCCCCCAAGTCCTACCCTCTCTGAGTACATATGGACACCGGTTAGTATAACTACATACCGTTTTTGTATTATAGAAGGTTAATTTTATTTAATTAACTAACTTTTTATTTGTAATTATTTTTACGATGTTTTACTTTTTTATTTTGAACGTCTTAAAGTCTTTACTACTCAATTGTCCTTAACTCGATATCAGGGGTGTCAGTTTCCGAAACCGTATCAGTCATTTCGTCTTTATCTACAAAGAGTCCTTAAGAGAACGAAAAAGTTACTATGTCACTTACAACCGTTAAACTGGAGACCAAGGAGACGGAAAAGATTTTGGTCGAACCTGAAGTCCTTCAAGTACCAAGTGCAGAACGACTTCGGTCCGAACCTCTTAAAACTCGTAATGAAATGATCGTACACTCTACTCACGTTAACACGCCATCAAACTCGTAAGAAACCGTAACGAAAAGAAACCTTAACCTCCCTTTTGACTGGAAAAGGTCAGGACACCTGTGACGACTCAAAAGGTTTAATCAACCGTATAATTCACGTCGTGAAAGTGTCTTAGTAGAAAGTCCTAAACTTTGTCGAGTTGACTTTAAGGTAGTGGAGGTGATCGAAACAAACATCAGTACGAAAGATTCCGGCTGAACTCAAGTATAAGGTCCTACAGACCGAGATCCATTCACTCGTGTGGGAGCACTAATAGACCCAGCACTTCTAGAAAAAACATGTCAAGAAGACTCATAAAACGGTGGAGAAGAATTATAGAAGACGAAGACAATCCAGGTCTGTTAAAGACAGGAAATAGCTCGTGTAGAAACGTACTTTGTAAGGGAACCATAGAGATTAAAAGAACTTCTCTAGAGATCAGAAAGGATTAGACAAGAAATGGAGATAAAGAAACGTGACTACCGACTTCTTTCGAAAGAATAGAGAAGAACGATAAGAAACCTTGAGACGTAAAACTACGAATATAGAAAGGAAAAGAGGAATCGAAAAGCGGAGAGAAGAAAAGTGTTGATAAACATTCCGGAGGAGTCTGTAGGTAAGACGAAAAAACGTAAAGAAAAGGTACCCCTACCAGAACTAGGGATAGAGGACATGTTACAGTGCTTGGAGTAAGGTATCAAGTAGTCCGTGAGATAGATAGTCTAGATCCGGGAATTTAGATAAAGAGTGAAGGTGACATAAACTAAACTAAATCCAGTATGGACTTACCAGATCGACAAATGCGATGAAAGAAGTTAAATTCAGACTTCAACCATTATTCCTCAAGTACTAGACTCGGGGTCAGTCGAGGAACAGAACAAAAACAACTGACATATCTCGAAGAGGTAGAAACCGACGTTTCTTATATAAGTTAGACTAAAAGCACAACTGGTAGACCACTACAGGTACACATCAGAAGAAAACACAACAACCTTCTCCCACAAAAGGTACTGGTCACGTGAAAGAACCGTTTTGCGATAATCAGAAACGGAACGAAGTAAGACGTAAGGTTCCGGTTTAAACGGACAATGAGGTCCACAAAGAACTGAAGGATGAAAACCTAAGGTCAGGGGATATTACTTTTTCTGGAGAAAAAACCCACAATCAAAATTTTCCAGAACATCCAGAAGTATCTTGGTAAGTTGAAGTCGAAGAAGTCATAATGACCAACCCCGTATCTGAACCTAATGACACTGTAACTTACCAAACGGAATCTTTGCTTGTCTCTAGTAAGACAGTAAAAAACTCTAACGTAGGTTCATGACGTAAAACCTGAGAAAACAACTGGTACTACCGATGAGGTAAAGAAGATTCCCTAAGGACGGACGTTATCATCTATATCACCAGTAGACTGAATTTAAGTGGGTAAGGTCAGACAAAATCAAGCGACTAAGGACCTTACAGTTGCAAGTGAGAACGGTAGAGGACAAACTGGTGAAGGTTAAACGGAACTAAGTACGTGGACTGTAAGGTCCAAGGATACTTTATAACGAGAGATGTCGTAGCCTGGAACGAAGATAGTGGTCAGTGTAGGTGTTGCCCCATAACTAAAACGAAACCGAGGTAGGGAAGTAAGAAAGACCTAAATAAAGAGGTGACTAGAGGTCATCGTGTAACCCGTGGATGACTGGACCCCTCAAGGAGAAAAGCACAGGATAGTAAAACGGAAAAGTATGACAAGTACCCCAAGAGTTCCGTTCTTATGACCTCACCAAACGGTAAGGGAAGAGGTCATCTGGTGTAAGACAGTCTGGAGAGGTGGTACTGGGTGGGGAGAACCCACCGGGGTGCCCGTAACGAATCAAAGTGACTCAATCTGTTCCGACACCAAGATCACACTAATCTAACTGATCAAAAGACACTCATACCAAAGTCACACAGACGGGAGACTACGGGAGAACGTTGGGGATGGTAGAATGAACCCAAAGAGAATGGAACCCACACCCCATAAAGAAGTGTCGACGAGGTCGTTTCGCATTGGCGATGAGGAATGAAACATACTCCCCATAGAGGAGTGACGGCGGGGAGGACAGAAACTTGCACCCTATCGAGGAGATCCGGGAGGACGCGGTCGTGTCGGTTACGAGGAACCTACACCCCAACAAGGAGGGCTGATGACGGGGACCGGAGCCCGTACGCCATCGAGGAGGACCGACAACGGGGACAGGAACCTGCGTCCCATCGAGGAGAGAAGGGGACGGAGACTGGAGCCTACAACCCATTGAGGAGAACCTGTAGTGGGTAGCCCATACCACAGGAGGAAGAAGGGGACGGAGACTGGAGCCTACAACCCATTGAGGAGAACCGGTAGTGGGTAGCCCATACCACAGGAGGACCGAAGACGGGGACTGGAGCCTTTACCCCATCGAGGAGACCCGGTACGATTCACGAGGTCAGCGTCTACAATCTTTACAATCGGTCTTCGTTGTCAATCTTGACCTGTACCTTGTTGTCTGACCAAGGTTTATCCTTTTCCTCAAGCAGTTTTAACATATAACAGTGGAACGAATAAATTGAAGATACGTCTCATGTAGTACTCTTTACGACCCGACCTTATTTGTGTTCGACCTTAGTTCTAACGGTCCTCTTTATAGTTATTAGAGTCTATACGTCTACTTTGGTGGGAATACCGTCTTTCACTTCTCCTTGATTTTTCGGAGAACAACTTTCACTTTCTCCTCTCACTTTTTCAACCGAATTTCGAGTTGTAAGTCTTTTGTTTCTAGTGCCGTAGACCAGGGTAGTGAAGTACCCTTTATCTACCCCTTTGTCACCTTTGTCACAGTCTGAAATAAAACCCCCCGAGGTTTTAGTGACATCTACCACTGACGTCGGTACTTTAATTTTCTAAGAATGAGGAACCTTCTTTTCATTACTGGTTGGATATATCGTATAAGTTTTCGTCTCTGTAATGTAAAGGTTGTTTCCAGGTAGATCAGTTCCGATACCAAAAAGGACACCAGTACATACCTACACTCTCAACCTAACACTTCTTTCGAGTCACGGTTTCTTAACTACGAAAACTTAACACCACAACCTCTTCTGAGAATTCTCTCTCAGAATTCTCAGTTCCTCTAGGTTGGTTAGATAAGACTTCCTCTAGTAGGGACCCTAAAGAAACCTTCTTTAATACGATTTCGACTTTGAGGTCATGAAACCGGTGAAGTACGCTTATCGACTGAGTAACCTTTTCTTTCACTACACCCTCCCTAACCCCTGTCCTCTTCCCCTGCTGACTCCTACTCTAACGACCTACCGTAGTGGTTGGGTTACCTGCACTCAAACTCACTTGAGGTCCTCAACCACTACCTGTCCCTCCGGACCGCACAACATTAAGTACCCTAGCGTGTACCAGCCTGTGCTGACTCACTGACTTGAATGACTGACTGACTCGATATCAGTGTTCTCTTTTAGGCCGTTGACACAATGTCAACATAGAAAGAAAAGGTACCTTTAAGAAGAACCGAGGGTCTATTTATGTAATCACAAGATCGGTGTCCTAAAAGTCAAGAATACTATAAATTAAACCGATAAAATTATTGGGTGTAATCATACGGAATTACCCTACTTCCAATTTTTTCTCGACGATAAACAGTGTAATATTCCGACTTTGGTATGAGTTTTAGTGAATTTTAATATAAAGGTCTTCACCATAACAGATATAAGGAAAAAAAGCTCCGTGTAAGGGTATTCTGTGGTCGAAATGTACTACCCCACGAAAAGACCACAGTTATAAGATGTACGCCATCCTACTACACTAATTCTTTTATCCAACTATTATTATGAAGTGTTGTAATCGTTCTTCTAATTTACTCTATTAAGTGTAATTTACGAATCGTGTGTTATTCGTCAGTCATTTATTCTCGTTAATGATGACGACGACAAAATCCTCCTATATCGGACATTATAACCGGATTAATCGTGATATTATATATCGTAATATTATTAATATAATCGTATCTATATAGTGACTAACCTTTACACCTGTGTTCACTTGGAAAACTTACTTCATGACGGATCAATGGGACTTCACTTGGAATCTTTCTGAGATTATCTGGAGGAAGGTCTTTTGTCCCGTTTTATTATTTTTAATCACTACAATTGTCTTTAATGAGCTGATCTCCGTCGTAAGATGGACGGTATCATGAAATAGGAGACTTTAATTGAGAGAAAGAGTGACAATAGAGGTGAATGACGTAAAGTAATATATAAAAATATCCTATTAATATCCACTCTGACTTCTGTATTTTTCTCTTCAAAACTTAGTTCAATAGATAATTGTCTCTCTCCGGACTCCAGTAAGGAGTTTCTGTTTTTTCTCCTCTACTATGTAATCCGTTAGGTTGTATTACTGTTCAGTTTAATATTGGGGGGGGGGAAGGTTCTGTCTCTAAAAGAATAATCTCTGAAACCGTGGAACGTATCTGGTCTAACTATTCAATTTTCCCCCTGTTTAAGTTGAAAGTCCACGGGTTGAGTGACCGAGGATGTAACTGAATTTTCGACAGTAAAGAGATCACCTCCCTACATTCTCCACGTGTTTAAGTACCTACATACGCTCAGAGGGACTTAAATATAGAGAGATTAATATATGAAGAAAGAGAAAAGAAAGGTATCCCTAAACCTATTAAAATCGTTACCAGATGATATCTCAGTGGTTCTTTACCTCTTCTAATCGGACGAACAATCTCAATTCGGAATTATCTACTGTTTTTACTAGATAAAGGTCATTTCTCTTAGACACAGACCATCGGGTCCAACTCCTCTTTCCATTTACGGGATAAACTTGTCCGATGAAAGGATTATAATTTACCATTCAGGTAAAGTTATTCAGAACACAACAATGAAATATCTTTTATTTTAGAATTTGACTTTAATTAAAGATAGGTAAGTTGTTTGTGGTTTATTCGTGTCTGATCTCGGATTTGAATTCCATCTCCCGTTGTACATGTCAATAACCTTGTTTTCCGTTACCCACTTTTCCTATCTGTCTGAACTCTCACTAAGGTTTACTTGCTATTTATCCTTCCGGAAAATGTCATCCGTCTGACTCGTCAGAACAGAACGGTAGAATGGAATTTTTTTTTTTTTTTTTCAATGTGTCTGTAACAAGGTCAACGAGGGTTTACGTAACGTGTCTCGATGGAGACTGGTTAATTGTTATGACTTGAATCAGAGTACGGTGTGGACTGTAAAGTTGATAGGATTTGTGATTAGTTATTGGAGTCTATACGTCTACTGTGGTGGGAATACCGTCTTTCAATTCTCCTTGATTTTTCGGAGAGATTTTTCTCTTCTCAATTTTTCAACCGAATTTCGAGTTGTAAGTCTTTTGCTTCTAGTACCGTAGGTCAGGGTAGTGAAGTACCCTTTATCTACCCCTTTGTCACCTTTGTCACAGTCTGAAAAATAAAATCCCCTGAGGTTTTAGTGACGTCTACCACTGACGTCGGTAATTTAATTTTCTGCGAATGAGGAACCTTTTTTTTCAATACTAGTTGGATCCATCGTATAAGTTTTCGTCTCTGTAATGAAACGGATGATTCCAGGTAGACCAGTTCCGATACCAAAAAGGTCACTAGTACATACCTACACTCTCAACCTGACACTTCTTCCGACTCGAGGTTTCATAACTACGAAAACTTGACACCACAACCCCTTCTGAGAACTCTCAGGGAACCTGACGTTCCTCTATGTTGGTCAGGTAACACTTCCTCTAGTTGGGACCCTAAAGAAACCTTCCTTACTACGATTTCGACTTTGAGGTCATGAAACCGGTGAAGTACACTTCTCAACTGAGTAACCTTTTCTGAGACTACGACCTTCTTTAACCTACGTCCTCCTCTTCCCCTACTGTCTCCTACTCTATCGACCTACCGTAGTGACTGACCTACCTGCACTCAGACTTACTTGAGGCCCTCAACAACTACCTGTCCATCCGGACCGCACGACGATAAGTACCCCAGCGTTTCTCAGTCTGTACTGACTCGCTGACTGGACTTGACTTGACTTTGTCATTATAACTCCCTTTCCAAATAAATTTCCATCTTCCTCGTAGACTGAAACCTCGTGTATGAAGGAAGGCAACTTTGTATATTTGTGGTCTCACAGGTTTCAAGAGTTGAGTGAATGAGTCTCGACTGTAGAAGGTTTACCTCGTGTACGGATTTCAACTTTCCACTTTACAACAAATAACGACAAGTCAGCAATTGAACACAGACTGAGGAACACTGGGATACCTGACGTCGTACGGTCCGAGAAGAAAGAAGGTAACAGAAGACCTCAAACGAGTTTAAGTACAAATAACTCAGTCACTACGGTAGGTTGGTAGAGTAAGAGACAGCGGGGGAAAAGGACGGGAGTCAGAAAGGGTCGTAGTTCCAGAAAAGGTAACTTAACTGAGAAGCATAGTCCATCCGTTTCATAACCTCAAAGTCGAAATCATAGTCAAGAAGGTGACTTATAAGTCCCAACTAAAGGAAATCCTGACTGACCGAACTAGAACATTAGGTTCTCTAAGAGTTCCCACAAGAGGTCGTGGTGTTAAACCTTCGTAGTAAAGAAGTCACGAGTGAAAGGGAATAACATGTCGAGAGTGTAAGTATGTACTGATGACCTTTTTGGTATTGAAACTGATATGTCTGGAAACAACGGTTTCACTACAGAGACGAAAAATTATAGTATACGACAGGTCCAAACAGTATCGAAAGGAAGGTATCTCGTTCACAGAAAATTAAAATACCGACGTCAGTGATGGGTGTCACTAAAACGTCGGGTTCTTTTATTTTAGACAGTGACGAACATGAAAAAAGAGGTAAACGGTACTTCACTACCCCGGCTTACGGTACTAGAAGCTAAAAAATTACGACTCAAAGTTCAGTCAACATGTGCGGGGAAAAAGTGGAAATAGCTCCAACAATTCAAGGAGAAGTCAAAAGACGGTAATCTCATGATAGTAGACGTATAGACTCCAACAACTATAAAGAGGGTCGTTAGAACTAAAGTCGAACACGAAGTGGGTCGGACCATAAAGTACACTGTATGAAACGTATATTCAATTTATTCGTCCCACTGTTATACGTTGATTCAGCATCAGGAAATAAGTCAGGTAGGAACGTATTTTACAAAGGAACTATAAAGGTTGAAAGAACTTCTTTAGAGATCAGAAAGGGTGGGATAACAAAGAGAGAGAGAGAGAGAGAAAAAAAAAAAAAAAAACATAACAAGTAAATTCTTCCGGAAGAATAGATAGGAACGATAAGAGACCTTGAGACGTAAGTATATCGATATAGTAAGGAAAAGAGGGAAGGGAAAGTGAAGAGAAGAAGGTTAGTCAAGTCAAGTCAAGTCAAGTCAACGAGTCAGTACAGACTGAAAAACGCTGGGGTACTTAGTGTCGTGTGGTCCGGAGGGACAGGTAGTGGTTGAGGGTCTCAAGTGAGTCTGAGTGTAGGTAACTCAGGCACTACGGTAGCTCGGTAGAGTAGGAGTTAGCAGGGGAAGAGGAGGACGTGGGTTAGGGAGGGTCGTAGTTTCAGAAAAGGTTTGTCAGTTGTGAAGAGTACTCCACCGGTTTCATGACCTCAAAGTCGAAATCGTAGTAAGGAAGGTTTCTTTAGGGTCCCAACTAGAGGAAGTCTTACCTGACCAACCTAGAGGAACGTGAGGATCCCTGAGAGTTCTCAGAAGAGGTTGTGGTGTCAAGTTTTCGTAGTTAAGAAGCCGCGAGTTGGAAGAAGTGTCAGGTTGATAGTGTAGGTATGTATTGATGACCTTTTTGGTACCGGAACTGGTCTGCTTGGAATCAACCGTTTCATTACAGAGACGAAAACTTATATGATAGATCCAACCAGTATTGAAAAGAAGGTTCCTCATTCACAGAAAATTAAAGTTCCGACGTTAGTGGTAGACGTCACTAAAACCTCGGGGGGTTTTATTTCAGACTGTGACAAAGGTGACAAAGAGGTAGATAAAGGGTACCTCACTACACTGGCCTACGGTACTAGAAGTAAAAGACTTACAACTCGAAATTCGGTTGAAAACGTAAGAGGAGAAAATGAAAGTAGTCCACTTCAAGGGGAAGTGAAAGACGGTTTTCCCACCACAGTAGACGTATAGACTCCAATAACTATAAAGAGGACCGTTAGAACTAAGGTCGAACACAAAGAAGGACAGGTCGCAAAGAGAACTACATGAGACGTATATTCAATTTATTCGTCCCATTGTTATATGTCGGAACTGTATGAGGAAAAGGATAAACCTTGGTCAGACAACAAAGTACAGGTCAAGATTGACGACGAAGGACCGGACGTATGTCTAAAGAGTTCTCCGTCCAGTCCACCAGACCATGAGGATAGAGAAAGTCTTAAAAGGTGTCAAATAACACTATGTGTGTCAGTTTCCGAAACCGTATCAGTTATTTCATCTTTATGTACAAAAAGACCTTGAGACGACGAAAATGGTACTAGGTCACCTACAACAGTTAAACTAGAGACCAAGGAGACGGAAAAGATTTTGGTCGAACTTGTAGTCCCTCAAGTGCCAAGTACATAACGACTTCGGATCGAACCTCTTAAAACTCGTAATGAAATGATCGTACACTCTACTCACGTTAACACACCATCAAACTCATAAGAAACCGTAACGGAAAGAAACCATAACCTTACTTTTGACTGGAAAAGGACAGGACACCGGTGACGACTCAAAAGGTTTAAAGGACCGTACAACTCACGTCGTGAAAGTGTCTTAGTAGAAAGTCCTAAACTTTGTCGAGTTGACCTTAAGGTAGTGGAGGTGATCGAAAAAAGTATCACTACGAAAGATTCCAGGTGAACTGAAGTGTAAGGTTCTACAGACCGAGATCTACTCACTAGTGTGGTAGCACTAATAGACCCAGCACTTCTAGGAAAAACATGTCAAGAAGACACATAAGAAGGGGATCGATAAACATTTCGGAGGAGTTTGTTGGTGAAACGGAAGAATGTAAAGAAAAAGAAACCAAATCCAGTGATGGAGGATATGTTACAATACTTGCAGGTAGGTATCAAGAAGTCCGGAAGACACATAGACTAGATTAGAGAACTCAAATAACCAGTGAAGGTCACATATTAGTTATCATTCCCTAAACTAAATTCAGTATGGACTTACCTGATCACCAAAATGAATAAAAGAAGTTAAATTCAGACTTCAAACGTTATTCCTCAAGTACTAGAGTCGGTATCAGTCAAGGACCAGAACAAAAACGACTGACACATTTCGAAGAGGTAGAAGTCGACTTTTCTTATATTAGTTAGACTAAAGTCATAACTGGTAGACCACTATCAGTACACATTTCAGTGGTGGTGGAGGGCATTTCACAGTACTTGGAGACAGGTATCAAGAAATCCGTAAGACAGATAGTCTAGGTTAGGGAACTTAGTCCCTGTCATCTCTACCGGGTCGAGATTGAATGTAAACGTCAGAATAACGTTACATATGTATATAACGATCGATATGTACATATGTATATAACGATATCGTTAACCGATATTGAATATGGGTTTAGATAATCTAACGAATTCAATTGAATGTGAGGTGGAGGTAATGAAACGAATTCAATTAGGAAAAAGGACCATACAGTATGATAAGTATAGGGGGTTACTTCAAAAGACTTGGGAGTTTTTCCCTTTCAAGTTTCCGATAATGAAGTATTTCAAGGGGAACCAGAAGGATGTTTCTTAATTAGGGAGGGAATATCTAGATTTGGTGAACGGAAAACAAAGGTAAAACTACAAATAGTTCGAATTAAATTCAATTTTACCGTACATTAATCACTAGTGAGAGGATGTTCTAAAATTCGTGAAACTCTCTTCCGTAAAGATCAAATGAGTAAAACTACTCAACTATATGATCGAATCGTAACACTGAATGAGTATCTACGGGTTATTTACTTTACTTAAAATTGTATTTTTCTATCTTCCTTTTCTATAAAATCAATTCATACTTTTAATCAGACACGTCAACTGAAAGTTTAGAGTCACTGGTATACGTGTTTGTGTGTCCCTCTGTCTTTGTGTGTGTCACTATTACCTTCACATAGTTAAGATCAACGTGGAATTCTAATCAAAACAACTCTTGTCTAAAGTAATAAAGAAATTATATTTAATTAAATACTATGTTGTACATATACAAATCCTACCATATACTTATAATGTATTATGATTACTCTTATCGTTATATCGATTATTAATGTGTTATAAAAATAACAGTTAGTTATAAACTAAAATGATATGAAGTAGGGTAATGAGGATCAATATCCTCGGGAGAAAATGAAAGTATTAATAAAAGGGTGAAGGTTATGTACCTCAGATATGAAAATACAAATTGAGGTCATAATCTCAAGAGGTTTCTTTGTTTTGGTTGTATCTCACTTTCCAAACAAAATTTATTTTTTGAGTTCACTAATACATCCGACCGTTGAGGTTTTAGACTTCCTATTAGACTACCAGACCTCCGGGTCACTTCTCAACTCCAACGTCGAATTCAGGTTTTTGTCATACCTTCGTTTTAAAGAAGAAGGGACTCTCTAAATGTCAGACTAAAGAGAGTGAGTGTAATACCTATAAGTAGACGAAAGGAGTTTCAGATGACTAAATTTATAATTAGATTAGAGTTTTTTATAGAATTTTCATTATAGTTTATCACAAACTGGTTTATGTGCCCATCGTACCAAATCGGTCCAATGTGTATTTTAATTTGTTATATGGAGGGACTCTATAATAAACCGGTTTATTTTACATAAATCGGAAAATTAGAAAATGTACACAGTTAGGGTAATTGAAAATTAGTAAAAACAACGAGAAGAGACTTATTAAGATTATGAAGGTACTAACTACGGTTAAGTATTTTATGGTTAACCGGGAGTCAACCTTCTTTTCAATACTGGTTGGATCTATCGTATAACTTTTAGTCTCTGTAATGAAACGGTTGTCTCCAGGTAGATCACTTCCGATACCAAAAAGGACACCAGTACATACCTACACTCTCAACCTGACACTTCTTCCGACTCGAAGTTTCTTAACTACGAAAACCTGACACCACAAACTCTTCTGAACTCTCAGGGAACCTGACGTTCCTCTAGGTTAGTCAGGTAAGACTTCCTCTAGTCGGGACCGTAAAGAAACTTTCCTTACTACGATTTCGACTTTGAGGTCATGAAACCGGTGGAGTACTCTTCTCAACTGAGTAACCTTTTCTGAAACTACGACCCTCCCTAACCCCCGTCCTCCTCTTCCCCTGCTGTCTCTTACTCTACCGACCTACCGTAGTGACTGAGCTACCTGCGTTTAGGCCCTCTTGAGGCCCTCAACCACCACCTGTCCCTCCGGACCGTACGACACTAAGTACCACAGCGTTTCTCAACCTGTGTTGACTCGCTGACTTGACTTGACTTGACTTACAGAGTCGATATTTATATTCTGATTCACGTGTTTAGTGACAAAATAATGGTTCTTCATTCTTTCGACGTCAGAGACGAGACATGTAATGAGATCTAGATATTGAAAATTTACTCGAGAATGTAAAAGATACAAAGAGGGTATCGTTTCTTATTGGTCGTAGAGTCGTATTAAGATCTTTGTTGGGAACTATATGAAACTACTTAACGTAGGATACACGTTTTAGAACCTGATCTCGGTACTCGATATCTTATCATATAACCTTATTTGTGTACGGGTAAATACGGTTAATTAAATAGTAAAACTTAAACGAATTATATGAGATTCCAAATCACAACTTTTCCGTACAAAATTTACTTCTTATTTACTGATAAACGGTAAATTTTTAACGAGTCGATACATTGTTTTTAACTTATGTAGACGTATAAAACTCCTTTGTTTCTCTTTAATGTACGTTCAAAGATCGACAATTTTAACCAGTATAAGTTCAAACGGTATATATCGATAAGAGGTTCACATATTGAGTCCCTGTCTATGACCTGTTAATTTCCTTTTTAGTTCCAAGTTTTCATAAACAAAGCTAAAAATTCACCTAAATGAGTAAGGTCTCGTTAATTGTTCACGACTTTACTAGAATCGAGTCACATAATCGAGTTTAACCTTTATGCAGGAGATCCATTTTTGTGTCAAGTGTCTAGGTGAGTTTATTTATTCACAATTGACTATAGTTTATATATTCTGACTTCTGAATTCGTAACTTTAAAAAATTTTTCTCGATACAAAGTAAGAAACAATAAATTATAATAGTTAATCAAAATATGTCATAATAAAATAACTTCAGTTTACCAAGTAAAGTTGACGGGAAGGACATAGTGGAGGAGACCCAGAGATGACGATGAGTTCATTCATGTTGAGATGAACGGTGATCACAAACTAATAGAAAAGTCGGATCAGATTCAGACTAATGTAATCAACAAAACTGGGTCGAGAAAGAAAAACTTTAAATAAGAACAAATGTCCGTAAGTTTTTCAGTCTTAGACAACGAGTGAATGAAATTGTTTACATCTCGTTTCGTCTTTTAAAAATTTTTATTTAAGTTTTTTTTTTCTGGAGTGATTTGTCTTGGGTTACCTGACTAGCTAATTAGGTTACGGAACATCATTTTGAGTTTAGTATTGGTTCGTCCCATTATTATGTCTGAATAAAATTTCGTTGATACATGAGTTCAGTACTGTATTCTCCTGAAACTTGTGAGTCAATTAATGAAGAAAGAAAGACAAGGGTATTGAAAAAAGTATACGTTTATACATTACTATAAGACGGGACTTCTGTTAGGTTTAAACAGTTATGTGTTGAGTTTTTCTTCGAGTCCTTGTTCATCTCATGATTTCGGATTTGTACTTTGTCTACTGTTAATTTTCATTTTTTCTCTGATAGTCTATAATCTTTACGTTTAATCTTTAGAATACAAATGAATTAGTTCCCAGACTTCGATCTTAACTTTACCTTCTTTGAAACACTTTCAGTACTTATATAAGACACGGACATCCATAAAGGACGGACCGTAAGACTTCGGAAGTCTCACTTTGTGACAGAGATTATAGACTATTATTATAATCCTTTATCCCGTAACAATTAATCCAAGGGGTGATTAAATACTTAAGATTGTCGGTTTTTAGTACTGTATAAACCGTGTATCTTTTATGAGTTATATACAAACACTTACTGAGTTAATGTAAATTAGATCAAAGAAAGTTAATAAAAGATGTACAAATGAGACACTTTAAAAAATTTCTCTTTCACTATAAGATGTTTTATACGTAAATACGAGTAAAATCACATTCGTGTTTATGTGGTCTTTTGAAAATTTGTCGTTTATAACTTCGTTTTCAGAAAAATGAATCCGGACCCAATTAACTTTTAATATATATATATATAGTCTGGTGGTGTGAGTTTTTGGATCAGATATTAGAAAGATATTTCTCAACCCCCTGACATCCTTTGTTTCTGAGACGATAATTTATTGTACGTGCTTTAGAGTATAGGAAGAAAGTTAAGGGTCAAGTCTCAAACTTTTCTTGGACCCAGTCTCAGTAAACTACTAGAACCTCTCAGAGGGTCTCTCTGTCCTCCCTTGATCCTAAAGGGAACCCAGTATCTGTGACCACCTTTGGTGTCACCCTCGAATAATATGGTACTCCTGTGACGATGACCTTCGTTTTCAAACCTCGGGAGGAAGATCGGATAATCAGGGTCCCCGAATGGGTGGGTTGTTATTAGGTCGTGGTCAGGGACCGTAGGGGTCGGGGTGTTGGTCTACCGGTTCCTGTACCTGTACGGGTGGTCACCCGCTCGTTGTCGAGACCCTTGATGATCCTGTACATCTGTCGGTGTGGTCTTGGGTTGGGTGGTTCCCGGTCGTAGTCGGGGTCCTTTACGTGTGACACATCGGTCATTACGACCGAGAACCGGGATGAGTGGTCGTCCAACATCTTTATATGACACCATCACTTAAACTTCTGAGTCATAACAATTAGACAGTTAATAAAGGTTTAAATATTGTATAATAACTTGAAGATTAGTTACAGAGACTTCCTTCTAAAACACCTTGAACTTTTGTTCTAAGATTTTCAATATATCTTTACTTTATCTTGATATATGTTTCCTTGAAACCTTTTCCTCTTGTTTCTAAACTTGAGTTTGTAAGACTATAGACATATATAATATTTTGGACTATATCGAGTCTTTTTTTATAATTTCTTATTCTTATACTACCTAGTTACTCTGTCTTTTCTTTTAGATCTTTAAATGGGTATTCAGTGGAGTTAACTAAAATCATGTTCTTACGTTCACAAAAAGTTACGTCTTTCCTGTTAGAAAAGTTGTCTATATTGTATTTTGTTACTTGGTATATTGTTACACGTATATTGTTACTTAAGTTTAGATGGGAAGTGTATGATATATTTTTAACGAATTTTACCTCATGTCCGAATCAGAATTTTGATATTTTGAAACGTCACTTTTGTGTCTTTTTTTAGAAATATTTGAAACTAATTTTCATTTATAAAATTTCTGTTGAGTTAAAAAGGACATTGTCTTTAAAGGTAATTAAAAAAAAACCAACATGGTATCAATTCTTGAATGTAAGAAGTTTTCTGTTATTCTTCTTTTATTTTTTCAGTATCATACTCTTTTATAAAGATGTAGTTTATACACTATTTCATTAGTGTAGGTCTTATTATTTATTGAGAGTTTTCAGTTATTATTCTTTGTGGTAGGGTTTGTTGAACCCGTTTTAAAATTTGTCTGTGAATTGATTTTTAATATTCCTACCTTTTATCCGTGTATTTATTAATAATTGTAATAATACTTTACGTTTAATTTTAGTGTCATTTAATAATAACGTTATATAGTTATATACTTACGAATAACACGAAAAATTTTTGAATATTATGGTTTATGTCGGGTTCTAAACCTCATTGACCGTGAGAGTATGTTAGTAAAACTTTTTTTTAACTGATAAAAAATTTCACAATTTATGTCTGGTCATTATAGAGGGGACCCGAAGGGATCACCGAGTCGACCATTTCTTAGAAGGACGTTACACCCTGTAGACCCAAGCTAGGGACCCAACCCTTCTAGGGGACCTCTTCCCTTTCCGATGGGTGAGGTCATAAGACTGAACCTCTTAAGGTAACTGACATATCAGATAACCTAGTGTTTCTCAGTCTGTGCTGACACGTTGAAAGTGTGTTATAGAGAGGATTCATATATGGGTACACTTAAATTTCGTCTAAGATGTATAAGAGTATATTTAGTTTTCACTTACATGTGTGTTTTTGCACACATTCACAAGTATTATCGATGTAAGTTTTAGTAGGTTTTGACTTTGTTGGATTTACGTTTTTCTTTATTTAATAACCGCATGTGTTACTTCTTTTTGGAGTTTACGTAAATAGAGTTTTTTTAATTCTGAGTTTTCCATGACATGTTAAGATACAAATACCGTAAAAACTTTTCAGGTTTGATTTTTATTAAGTAAATCCATTATTGTAACGAAATATAGAACTAACCTATCCACCAATGTACTCTCATGTGTGAACAGTTTTGAGTGTCTTAATATGTAAATTTTACTACTTAAAAGAATATGTATTTAATATTTAATTTCTTTATTTTCCATTTATTAACAGTTTATTTTGATGGAGCACTAACTTTAGTTTATTAACCATGAAAACTATAACGTCTCCACTGACAATTGACTTTACGTCATCATCCCTTCAGAGAATTAACTACTATGACGAGACACAGAACTATGTATCATAGTTCTAACTTGTCATATTAATTCTAACCCTACAAGTGATATATATTTAACATGAAGTAAAGTTTTTTAATTTATAATTTCTATATTAAATGAATATTAAATAAATAATAAATAAAGATTGAAAAGTAAAATATAACCTCATATCGATTGTTGTTACACAATCAAAGTCCACATGTCATTTTACTAAGTTTATATATATATATATATATATATATATATATATATATTTATATAAGACAAATTTTAAAAGGTCAATCCAATGTATTAAAACTCGTCTTAGGGGACACGATATATCAACCACGAACAACCAATAGGTAAAATGTATATCGTCACACATCCCCCACCAGGATTCTACGACATCCTTATCCTACCCCTCTGGTGAAAGAAGGGGTGTTTAAGTAGTTTTCTTGTAAACTTGAAACTCATTTAAGGTTTTTTGTTGAAGACTTACGACCGTCTCCTGTAGTTCGTGGTCTTTTTGTCGGGTAACAGAAACTTTCCTCCATCCTTTTTTATATTTTCTATTTTTCTCTCTTTTTTCTTCATCCCTGTCTCTAAGTAAGACCCTTCCTTCAGAATTTTTTCTCTTCAAAGGTTTGTGGTCCTTTGTGAGAGTGACCGCTCAGACACCACTCGGAACCTTGGAGTCTCCCATTGTATTAACTCTCCTTTTTATTTATTTATTAATTTTGGGCGTATAATACGTGGGTTACGATTGAGGGTCGTGTTTTCGTCTCGTCTACGGACGTAAGCGGCAATCGTTCACCCCCGACCAGTCCCTCCGTGACCGACGTAACGGATCTCATTCCTGGGTCGGACTCACGGGGCTCCCGTTCGACTCCCTTGATTGAACTCTATCTTTTGGTCTGGCACCCTATCGATGGGGTGATCTTCGGGATTTGATTCTGTGGCGGTCCGAACGAGTGTCTTGTTTCCTGACTGATCTCGATTGACCGACACCTGACCGGGTAGGGGACGACCTCTATCCGTCCGCTCCCGTCGGTCTCGGTCTTCCCCCGTTACCACCGGGTCTCTCCGTCGCAGATGGTTTGACGTTCGTCCGAAGCAACGATTGGTTCTGAAGAACCCTAAGGCCTACTAGTTGTAGCCGGACTCTTCCACGTGACCAACATGTGGGTATTTTACCTCACCGTCCCTGCCCCCTCCACTATTCAGCGTCGCTGGTGTGAACGGTTTGTGGACTAGTGGACTCGACGAGCCTGGACCCTTCCCGTGTTTTGCGTCCGGGTTGACTCAGACGCGGAGACTCCTGATGACCTCATGGACTTGGACTCGCCGAATCTGGACCCTTTACGTACGTTGGGTCCCGGGCGGAGTCTCTCAAGGGTCTTCTCGTTGGATCTCGGACTCGTCACATCTGACCCTTTAGTGTGTACGGCACTCGCCCCCGTTTGGATCACACCGGTTCTTTGACCCTCCTGAGGGGTGTCTACGGTCACTGTAAACAAACGTCGCAAGAAGGGTGGGGTTTCGTGCTGACTTGTTTACCTCTTCAGAACTCTGATGACATTCTTATTCTGACTTTTGGTCCCGTCCTCCGAATTCATGTTTAGGACTGTTGTGGTCTCTTGAGGATTGAGATCCCTTGTAATTAGTTATCCTCGAGTAGTTTACGGAGGTATGGATGTGACTTTGGTTCGTTGTGGGTTGTCGGTTGTTCAAGGTCTCGTTCTGTATGGTACGTTTAAGAGGTCCTTATGTCTTTGTATCGGGACTCAAAGTTATATATCCGGTAGGTTTCAGTGAGGTTTGGGTAATTGTAGAGTATTGAGTAATGACCTGTGAAATAACGTGAGATCTCTCTTCTTTAGGTCGAGGTGGGTGGTCTTGTGGCTGTGTTCGAAGGGATTGTTCTTTGGAACTGTTCGGTGGACAGGTTGGGTGGTTGTCACTCCTTTGAGGTGTTATTTCCCTTGAAGTGTTTGAAGGTCTTATGTTTTTCCGGTGGGGTTTGTGTCGTTATATATGTTATACTTCTTCGTCTCTTTATGGGTCGTCCATTTCTGTCCTATGTACGGGTGGTTTGGTTTGTTTTCTTGTCTATCCCTTAGATGAACTATTTTTAAGGTTGATTACTGTTACTTTTACTAGGTTTTAGAACTTTTGTTTTACCTCAATGTTTATTTATCGAACCTCTGTTCCTAACTCTTCTACATTCTTTCCAAATTGTTCCTGGGTCTTATTTATTTTTTCTCAGTTATATGTTACTTATTACGTTATTTACTCTAGTTTTTGTGAGACCTCCCTTGGTTGCCATCTTATTACCTACGTCTTCTATCCTATTCACTCCGTCTTCTATCTTACCATCTTTATTTACTTTGTCTCCCCTTTTTTCTTCTTGTTTAATTTTCTTTAATCCCGTTAGAGTCTATGAAGACCCTGTTATATTTTACGTGGTTGTAAGCTTAGTATCCTCAGGGTCTTCTTCTGTTTTTCTTTCTTGTACTCTTTTATAAACTCCTCTATTATCAACTTTTAAAGGGATTTTACCCCTTCCTTTATTAGTGGGTTCAGGTTCTTTGGGTCTCTCAAGGTTTATCTCATTTGAGTTCCGTTTTGTGGGGTTCTTTGTATAATTAGTTTAATTGTTTCTAGTTTGTGTTTCTTGTTTATAATTTTCGTGTTCCCTTTTTGATGTTTATTGTGTGTTCCCCTAAGGGTATTCCTATTGTCGACTAGAAAACTATTTTGAGAAGTCCGGTCCTCCCTTACCGTCCTGTGTGAATTTCACTACTTTCGTTTATTGAATGTCGAGTCTAATGACATGGGTCGTTCCTAGAGTAAGTTTATACTTCCTCTTTAGTTTTCGAAATGTTTGTTCTTTTTCGACTCTCTTAAGTCGTGGTGGTTTGGTCGAGAGGTTGTTTACGATTTCCTAGAAGAGATCTGTCCTTTGTGTCTTTCCCACATATTTGAGATTGGGTTTTGTTAATTCATTTACCGTTACCCTACTATGAATAGTGATTAATGGAATTCACATTTACCCAACTTACGGGGTTGGTTTTGTGTTTCTGACCGACTTACCTATGTTTTTGTTCTGGGGATATATACAACAGATGTTCTCTGGGTGGAGTTTTGTTCCCTGTGTATACCTGACTTTCACTTCCCGATCTTTTTTTTATAAGGTGAGTTTATCTCTCGTTTTCTTTTGTCCTCATCGTTATGAGTATAGTCTATTTTATCTGAAATTTTGTTTCCGACACTTTTCTCTGTTTCTTCCTGTGATATGTTACTAGTTTCCTAGTTAGGTTCTTCTTCAATATTGTTAAAATTTATATATACGTGGGTTGTATCCTCGTGGTGTTATACATTCTGTATACGATTGTTCAGTCTCTTCCGTTACCGTGGGGTGAGGTCATGAGAACGGACCTTTTAGGGTACCTACCTCCTCAGACCTTCCGACGTCAGGTACTCCAACGACTCCCAGTCTGTGCTGACTCGCTGAAGTGAAAGTGAAAAGTGAAAGTACGTAACCTCTTTCCTTACCGTTGGGTGAAGTCACAAGAACGGACCTCTTAGGGTCCCTTCCACCTCAGACCACCCGTCGGCAGATACCCCAACGTGTCTCAGCCCGTACTGACTTCACTGAATCGTCGTCGTAGTCGTCGTACGATTGTTCATACTAACCACTTTAATTATTATTGTGTTATTATCACCCTCTGAAATTATGGGGTGAGTGTTGATACCTATCTAGTTGATTTCTCTTTTAATTGTTCCTTTGTGTTTGAAATTCACTATTTTATCTGATCAATCTGGATTAACTATAGATATCCTGTAAAGTGGTTTTTGTTACTTAAAGTGGAAAAAGAGTTCGCGTGTGCCTTGGAAGAGTACCTATCTAGGGTAGGACCCGGTATTTAGATCGGAACCATTTAAATTTTGTTAACTTTAGTAAGGTTCGTAGAAAAGACTGGTGTTACGTCATTATAATCTAGAGTTAATGTCCTCTTTTTGATAATTTTTAAGGTTGTATACCTCCGACTTGTTGTGAGACGACTTATTGGTTGTTTAGTGTCTTCTTTATTTTTTGCTTTAGTTTTATACGTATCTTTTCTTACTTTTACTTTTGTGTTGTTGGGTTTTGGACACCCTGTGACATTTTCGTTACGATTCCCCTTCGAAGTATCGTTATGTCCGAATGGGGTTCTTTGTTCTTTTTTCAGTTTATTTAATGGATTAAGATGTGGATTTCGTTGATCTTTTCCTTCTTTACTTCTTGGAGTCCCATTCATCTTCCTTTCTTTAGAATTTTTAACCCAGTCTTTATTCACGTTTTCTTTGTTTTCTCTGGTATCGTTTTTAGTTATTTCGGTTTTCGACCATGAAACTTTCCTATTTATTTTAACTGTTTGGAAATCGGTCTGAGTAGTTCTTTGTTTCCCTCTTTTTAGTTTAGTATTTTAATCTTTACTTTTACCTCTCTAATGTTGTCTGTTGTGTCTTTATGTTTCCTAATATTCTCTGATAATAGTCGTTAATATACGGTTATTTTACCTGTTGAACCTTCTACCTGTTTAAGAATCTTTTCATGGTTAAAGGTTTTGACTTGGTACTTCTTTATCTTTTAGTATTGTCTGGGTAGTGTTCGTGCCTTTAACTTTGACATTAGTCTTTAGAAGATCGTATGTTTTCGGGTCCAGGTCTACCGAAGTCTCGACTTAAGATGCTTTTTAAATCTCTTCTCAATTGTGGATAGGATGAGTTTGAGAAGGTCTTTTGACGTCTCCTTCCATTTGAAGGTTTGAGTAAGATACTCCGGTGGTAGTGGGATTATGGTTTTGGACTGTTTCTACGGTGCTTTTTTCTTTTGATGTGCGGTTATAGTGACTACTTGTATCTACGTTTTTAGAAATTGTTTTAAGATCGTTAGTCTTAGGTTGTTGTGTAATTTTTCTAGTATGTGGTACTGGTTCACCCGAAATAGGGTCCCTACGTTCCTAAGAAGTTATAGGTGTTTAGTTACATTATGTGGTGTAATTGTTTAACTTTTTGTTTTCGGTATACTAATAGAGTTTTCTACGTCTCTTTCTGAAACTGTTTTAATTTGTAGGTGAATACTATTTACGGGAGGTCTTTCGTCCTTATCTTCCTTGTGTGGAGTTGTATTATTTTCGACATGTACTGTTTGGGTGTCGTTTGTAATAGGAGTCACCACTTTTTAACTTTCGTAAAGGGGATTTCAGTCCTTGTTCTGTTCCCACGGGTGAGAGTGGTGATGATAAGTTGTATCAAAACCTTCAAAACCGGTGTCGTCAGACTCGTCTTTTTCTTTATTTTCATTAGTTTTAACCTTTTGTTTATTTTGAGAGTGACAAACGTCTACTGTACTAGAAGATGTATCTTTTGTGATTTCTGAGGTGGTCTTTTAATGATCTCGATTAGTTACTTATGTCATTTGAAGGACCTATATTTTAGTTGTGTTTCTTTAGGGAACGTAAGGATATGTGATTATTACTCTTTTGTTTTTCTCTTTAATTCCTTTGTTAAAGTAAGTGGTAACGTTATTTTTCATATTTTATGAATCCTTATATAGATGGACCGGATCTCCTCGGTAGGGTGCGACTTCCAGTCCTTCCCGTCGCCCTCCTCTATAGGTAGTAGGTTTCCATTCCTCCTCACCGACACGAAACGACGTCGTCGGTACTTCTCTATGGGGTGCGGGTTTCATTCTCTTTAGTGTGATCCTGGTGTCGGAACAGATTGAGTTACTTTGATTCAATACGGGCGCCCCGTTGGATTCTACCGGCCCAGTACCACCTCTCCAGACTGTCTTACACCAGGTGACCTCTTCCCTTACCTTTTGGTGGAGTCATAAAAACGGAACTCTTAGGGTACTTGTCATACTTTTCCGTTTTACTATCCTATGACTTTCTCCATGAGGGGTCCAGTTTCTCACGGGTTATACGATGACCTCCAGTCACCTCTTTGTTTAGGTCTTTCTTACTTCACTACCTCGGTTTCGTTTTCATTATGGGTCGACACCTACACTGACCACTATCTTCGTTCCAGTCTACGAGATTTCTCGTTATAACGTATCCTTGGACCTTACAGTCCAGATATTTAGTTCCGTTTAACCTTCACCAGTTTGTCCTCTACCGTTCTCACTTGCAGTTGTAAGATCGTTAGTCGTTTGATTTTACCTGACCTTACCCACTTAATTTGAGTCTACTGGTAATATAGATGATGACGCCCGTCCTTAGGGAGTCTTCTTTACCTCATCGGTAGTACCATTTGTCTTCTCAGGTTTTACGTCATGAATCTACGTTAGAGTTTTTGCTGTCTTACTAGAGACAAGTAAAGGTTCCGTTTGGTAAGTTATAGTGTCATTAGGTTCAGAAACGGGATTGGTCATTACGACTTCTTCCACTTCAACTTACCAAGATACTTCTGGATGTTCTGGAACATCTTGATTGTGGGTTTTTTCTACAGAAAAAGTAATATCCCCTGACCTTACGTTTCGTCCTTCAGTTCTTTGTGG
Organism: Capra ibex; assembly: GCA_006410555.1. Taxonomy (NCBI): domain Eukaryota; kingdom Metazoa; phylum Chordata; class Mammalia; order Artiodactyla; family Bovidae; genus Capra; species Capra ibex. The sequence goes on along the minus strand of SJYO01029184.1, from coordinate 39,046,557 downwards.
ACCTCATTGTCCGTTTAAACCGGAACCTTATACCTTACTTCGTCCCGTTTCTGATTATTGTAAAACGGTTCTTTTACGTGACCAGTATCGTTTGTGGGATAAGATTGTTGTGTTCTCTTCTGAGATGTGTACCTGTAGTGGTCTACTAATTGTGGTTTTAGTCTAACTAATATAAGAAACGTCGTTTCCTACCTCTTCGAGATATGTCAGTTGTTTTTGTTCTGACCCTCGACTGCCACCGAGTCTAGTACTTGAGGAATAATAGTTAAAGTCTGAATTTAACTTCTTTCGTCCCTTTTAGTGATCTGGTAAGTCCATACTGGATTTAGTTTAGGGAATACTAATATGTCACCTTCACTCTTTAGCTAAGTTCCCGTATCTACACTATCTATCTCACAGACTACTTGATACCTTACTCCAAACACTGTAACATGTCCTCTGTCCCTAGTTCTGGTAGGGATACCTTTTCTTTACGTTTTTTCGTTTTACCGACAGGCCCCTCCGGAATGTTTATCAACACTTTTCTTCTCTCCGTTTTTCGTTTCCTCTTTTCCTTTCTATATTCGTAGACTTACGTCTCAAGGTTTCTTATCGTTCTTCTCTATTCTTTCGGAAGAAGTCGCTAGTTACGTTTCTTTATCTCCTTTTTTTCTCTTACCCTTTCTGATCTCTAGAGAAGTTCTTTTAATCTTTATAGTTCCCTTTTTAAGTACGTTTCTACCCAAACTATTTCCTGTCTTTACCATACCTGGATTGTCTTCGTCTTCTATAATTCTTCTCCACGGTTCTTATGTGTCTTCTTGACGTGTTTTTCCTAGGAGTACTGGTTCTATTAGTGCAACCACACTAGTGAGTAGATCTTGGTCTGTAGAACCTTACGCTTCAGTTCACCCGGAATCTTTCGTAGCGATGTTTGTTTCGATCACCTCCACTACTTTAAGGTCAACTCGACAAAGTTTAGGACTTTCTACTACGACACTTTCACGACGTGAGTCATATGGTCGTTTAAACCTTTTGAGTCGTCACCGGTGTCTTGACCTTTTCCAGTCAAAAGTAAGGTTAGGGTTTCTTTCCTTTACGGTTTCTTACGAGTTTGATGGCGTGTTAACGTGAATAGAGTGTACGATCATTTCATTACGAGTTTTAAGAGGTTCGATCCGAAGTCGTTATGCACTTGGCACTTCAGGGACTACAAGTTCGACCAAAATCTTTTCCGTCTCCTTGGTCTCTGGTTTAAGGGTTGTAGGCGACCTAGTACGTTTTTCCTCCTCTCAAGGTCCTTTTGTAGATAAAGTCGAAATAACTAACACGGTTTCCGAAACTGTCACACCTAGTGTTATTTGACACATTTGAAGACTTTCTCTGCCCTCATGGTATGGTGGACTGGACGGAGAACTCTTTAGACATGTGTCCAGTCCTTCGTTGTCAATCTTAACCTGTACCTTGTTGTCTCACCAAGGTTTATCCTTTTCCCCATGCAGTTCCGACATACGTCTCATGGAGTACTTTTTGTGACCTGACCTTCTTTGTGTTCGACCTTAGTTCTAATAGTTCTCTTTATAGTTATTGGAGTGTATACGTCTACTGTGGTGGGAGTACCGTCTTTCACTTCTCCTTGATTTTTCGGAGAACTACTTTCATTTTCTCCACTCACTTTTTCAACCGAATTTCGAGTTGTAAGTCTTTTACTTTTAGTACCGTAGACCAGGGTAGTGAGGTACCCTTTATCTACCTCTTTATCACCTTTGTCACAGTCTGAAATAAAAAAACCCGAGGTTTTAGTGACGTCTACCACTGACGTCGGTACTTTAATTTTCTGTGAATGAGGAACTTTCTTTTCATTACTGGTTGGATGTATCGTATAAGTTTTCGTCTCTGTAATGAAACGGCTGGTTCCAGACAGATCAGTTCCGATACCAAAAAGGTCATCAGAACATACCTACACTCTCAACCTGACACTTCTTCCGACTCACGGTTTCTTAACTACGAAAACTTGACACCACAACCTCTTCTGAGAACTCTCAGGGATCCTGACGTTCCTCTAGGTTGGTCAGGTAAGACTTCCTCTAGTCGGGACCTAAAGAAACCTTCCTCACAACGATTTCGACTTTGAGGTCATAAAACCGGTGGAATACGTTTCTCACCTGAGTGACCCTTTCTGAGACTACGACCTTCGCTAACCCCCGTCCTCCTCTTCCCCTGCTGCCTCCTACTCTAGCGACCTACCGTAGTGCCTGAGTTACCTACGCTCAGACTCACTTGAGGCCCTCAACAACAACCTGTCCCTCCGGACCACACGACGCTAAATACCCCGGTGTTTCGCAGCCTGTACTGCTCACTGACTTGACTTAACTTGACTTTCTTTGCTTTCTGGATATATATCTTTTGATATTTTGTGACCACTTTCTTTATTTACTCCTGTGATTATCTACCTTTTGATATGGTACGAGTACCTAATCTTCTTAGTTATATCACTTTTAATTATATGATGTGTTTCGTCAGATATCTAAGTTACGTTAGAGATAGTCGGATTTTGTTTATTAAAATGTTAAACGTACCTTTTTTTTTTTTTGAACTTATCGGTTACGTTAGAACTCTTTCTTTTACCTTGACTTCCTCAGTTTGACGGACTGAAGTCCGAGATGATTTTTCGGTGTTATCAGTGCTGTCATACCATGACCATGTTTCTGTCTTTATCTCTGGTTACCTTGTTTTGTCTTTCGGGTCCCTTTTGAGGTACGTGGACACCTGTGGAATAGAAACGTTTCGTCCGTTCTTATATGTTACCTCATTTCTGTTAGACAAATTGTTCACCACGACCCCTTTGGCCAGTTACTAAACAATTTCTTACTTTGATCTTGTGAAAGATTGTGGGTTTTTATTTGAGTTTTACCTGATTTCTAGATTTATATTCTGGTCTTTGATATTTAGAGGATCTTCTCTTGTATCCTTTTTGTGGGAGACAGTATATATTGTCGTCCTAGGAGATGCTGGGTGAAGGGTCTTATAACCTTTATTTTCTTTTTATTTGTTAACCCTGGATTAATTTTAATTTTCGAAACATGTTGTTTCCTTTGATATTAATGCCACTTTTCTGTCGGAAGTTTTACCCTCTTTTATTATCGTTTGCTTCGTTGACTGTTCCTTAATTAGAGTTTTTATATGTTCGTTGAGGACGTCGACTTTAGGTCCTTTTATTTGGTTGGGTAGTTTTTACCCGGTTTTAGATTCGACTGTACAGAGGTTTCTTCTGTATTTCTACCGATTGTTTGTGTACTTTTCTACTAGTTGTAGTGAGTAAGAGTCTCTTTATGTTTAGTTTTAACTTTACTCCATGGTAAAGTGCGGTCAGTCTTACCGACGCTATGTTTTCAGATGTTCGTTATTTACGACCTCTCCCACACCTCTTTTCTCTTGGGAGAATGTAACAACCAGCCTTACGTTTGATCATCTCGGTGATACCTCTTCTCACACCTCGAAGGAATTTTTTGACCTTTATCTTGACGACATACTGGGTCGTTAGGGTGACGACCCGTATGTGTGGCTCCTTTGGTCTTAACTTTCTCTGTGCACATGGGGTTATAAGAAGAGTCGTGACAAATATTATCGGTCCTGTACCTTCGCTGGATCTACAGGTAGTCGTCTACTTACCTATTCTTTCGACACCATGTATATGTGTTACCTCACAATGAGTCGGTAATTTTTATTATGTAAACTCAGTCAAGATTACTCCACCTACTTTGACCTCGGATAATATGTCTCGTTTCATTCGGTCTTTCTTTTTGTGGTTATGTTATATGATTGTGTACATATACCTTAAATCTTTCTACCATTACTATTGGGACATACGCTCTGTCGTTTTCTCTGTATCTACATATCCTGTCAGAAGACCTGAGAAACCCTTTCCCGCTCCCACCCTACGAACGCCTCTTACCGTAACTTTGTACATATAATAGTATACACTTTACTTAGCGATCAGGTCCAAACTACGTACTATGCCTACGAGCCCCGACCACGTGGTCCTACTAGGTCTCCCTACCATACACCTCCCTCCACCCTCCCCCCAAGTCCTACCCCTTGTACACATGTGGAGACCGACTAAGAACAGTTATATACCGTTTTGGTTATGTTATAACATTTCGTTAATCGGAGGTTAATTTTATTTATTTAAATATAATTTTTAATTTTAATTCTTATTTATTTATTTATTTATATCGTCACACATGTACAGTTAGGTTTTAAGTGATTGATAGGGTGGGGGGTGACGGGGTGGGGTGGACATTCCTATTCAAGAATGAGATTCAGACAATCAGATAGAGACTTATATCTGAAATGTTATGAAACATTTATTTATGAAACCATATTAATAAAATTTAAGACCTTCGTAAGATGTTCACTTACTATCGTGTGTTGTAAAGACAATGACACAGACTGAATGGAGTGAGTTATACTGCTAGAGAGTCAAGTCAAGTCAGCGAGTCAGAACAGGCTGAGAAACGTTGTGGTACTTAGCGTCGTTCGGTCCGGAGGGACAGGTAGTGGTTGAGGGCCTCAAGTGAGTCTAAGTGTAGATAGCTTAGTCACTACGGTAGGTCGGTAGAGTAGGAGACAGCAGGGGAAGAGGAGGATGGGTGTTAGGGAGGGTCGTAGTTTCAGAAAAGGTTACTCAGTTGAGAAGAGTACTCCACAGGTTTCATGACCTCAAAGTCAAAATCGTAGTAGGGAAGGTTTCTTTAGGGTCCCGACTAGAGGTAGTTTTACCTGACCAACCTAGAGGAACGTCAGGATCCCTGAGAGTTCTCAGAAGAGGTTATGGTGTCAAGTTTTCGTAGTTAAGAAACCGTGAGTCGGAAGAAGTGTCAGGTTGAGAGTGTAGGTATGTACTGGTGACCTTTTTGGTATCGGAACTGATCTGTCTGGAACCAGCCGTTTCATTACAGAGACGAAAACTTATACGATATATCCAACCAGTAATGAAAAGAAAGTTCCTCATCCACAGAAAATTAAAGTACCGACGTCAGTGGTAGACGTCACTAAAGCCTCGGGGGTTTTTATTTGAGACTGTGACAAAGGTGACAAAGGGGTAGATAAAGGGTACTTCACTACCCTGACCTACGGCACTAGAAGCAAAAGACTTACAACTCGAAATTCGCTTGAAAAAGTGAAAGGAGAAAGTGAAAGTAGTTCTCCGAAAAATCAAGGAGAAGTGAAAGACGGTATTCCCACCACAGTAGACGTATGGACTCCAATAACTATAAAGAGGACCGTTAGAACTAAGGTCGAACACAAAGAAGGTTGGGTCGCAAAGAGTATTACATGAGACGTATCTTCAATTTATTCGACCCATTGTTATACGTCGGAACTGCATGAGGAAAAGGATAAACCTTGGTCAGACAACAAGGTACAGGTCAAGATTGACGTCGAAGGACTGGAAGTATGTCTAAAGAGTTCTCCGTCCAGTCCACCAGACCATAAGGGTAGAGAAAGTCTTAAAAGGTGTCAAATAACACTAGTTGTGTCAGTTCCCGAAACCGTATCAGTTAGTTCATCTTTAACTACAAAAAGACCTTGAGAGAACGAAAAAGGTACTAGGTCGCCTATAACCGTTAAACAAGAGACCAAGGAGACGGAAAAGATTTTGGTCGAACTTGTAGTCCTTCAAGTGCCAACGACTTCGGACAGAACCTCTTAAAACTCGTAAAACTCGGAATGAAATGATAGTACACTCTACGCACGTTAACACGTCATCAAACTCGTTAGAAACCCTAACGGGAAGAAACCCTGACCTTACTTTTGACTGGAAAAGGTCAGGACACTAGTGACGACTCAAAAGGTTTGAACGACCGTATGACTCACGTCGTGAAAGTGTCGTAGTAGAAAGTCCTAAGTCTGAATTTAACTTCTTTCATCCCCTTTGACGATCTGGTAAGTCCATACTGGATTTAGTTTAGGGAATACTAATATGTCACCTTCACTCTTTATCTAAATTCTCGGATCTAGACTATCTATGTCACGGACTACTTGATACCTTACTCCAAGCACTGTAACATGTCCTCTGTCCCTAGTTCTGGAGGGGATACCTTTTCTTTACGTTTTTTCCGTTTACCGACAGACCCTGCGGAATGTTTATCAACACTTTTCTTCTCTCCGCTTTTCGTTTCCTCTTTTCCTTTCTATATTCGTAGACTTACGTCTCAAGGTTTCTTATCGTTCTTTTCTATTCTTTCGGAAGAAGTCACTACTTACGTTTCTTTATCTCCTTTTCTTCTCTTACCCTTTCTGATCTCTAGAGAAGTTCTTTTAATCTCTATGGTTCCCTTGTAAAGTACGTTGCTACCCGAACTATTTCCTGTCTTTACCAGACCTGGATTCTCTTCGTCTTCTATAATTCTTTTCCACCGTTCTTATGTGTCTTATTGAAATGTTTTTCTCGAAGTGCTGGGTCTATTAGTGCTACCACACTAGTGAGTAGATCTCGGTCTGTAGGACCTTACATTTCAGTTCACCCGGAATCTTTCGTAGTAATGCTTGTTTCGATCACCACCACTACCGTAAGGTCAACTCGATAAAATTTAGGACTTTCCACTGTTAGAGATCCAAATAAAGTAATTTAATCTTTCACCTGAGGAGTGTTAATTTACCAAGACAATAATAGGACTTGACAGTTTATGTAAAAATTTACTCTATAACGTTATTTTTACTACAAAGATTCCCTATACTTCAGAATTAAAATCGAAAGTTTTCGGGGAGAGAAGGTTAGGGTGGTCTAAGAACTTCTTTTATTACATTTACGGTCTTTCTTCAAAAAGAGTAAGTATTGTCTATTCTAAAATTGAATTGTCGCTTACGACTAAGAAGATATAAGAATAAAAAGGAGTTTTACTTCAAACGTCTTAGTACGAGTTTTATCGTTCAAACCTTTTAAAACCTACGATCCAACTATAACTCAAAGTTTGTAGGTCGTACCTAAGACTTTAAGACACATAGTAAATTTTATGGACCTCACTAAGGAGTTAAATAAAGGTTTTATTTAAATTTTTACGTAGGAATCTGTTACTTGGTTTGTAGTGAGTTTGGTACTATTGTATATAATTGTATTGTTGTTCTTTAAAACATTCCTATAATTTGGGTGTGTGTTGTCTTTCGGAGTATTTTTCGACGTTTATCTTTCGATCCCGTTTTGGTAAGACTTTTGGCATCAATAATCCCCGATTAACTTATTTGACGACCATCGAAGTTCGTTTAAAGTGTGGTTCAAAAGGTAGTAAATAGGAAGTTTTTGGACAGAAGGTTTCACAGTGCATCTACTGTAGAGGTCCTCGAACTAAGGACAAACCTAGGATGTACTTATACGATAGATATGGTCACTTTAACTCCCCAAAGAATTAGTCTTTAACCTTTTTATGATGAATTGTTATTCACAGAGTAAAAGATGTTGGACTAAATCAAAAGTGACTTTTATATTACTTATATAAGTTCGAGGTCCCCTTTGATGTCGGTTGGTTCGTTTACCATCTAGACTCAGCCTTAGTCTCATTGACGAACAGAAGGAAGAGTCATGTACTACTTGTCAAGTCTCGTAAAAGTAAAATGAGAAAATTTTTTAGTAGAACGTTTATTTTTCTCTTTAGATTAAAGTGTAAACGGGAGACAAAAAAAATTAAACAAGGGATAAAACGTAAATTTAAACTGTAAATGATCTGTCTTGACACGAGAAATACATTGATAAACTTACGTGACATATTCTCTCTGAATCGATTCCTTAAAATACTGATGACAAAGTTGATACGAAACGAATCCCTTTATTTTAAGAAGAACGAATGAAAAAATTTTCAATTAGGATATCACCTAATATAACTTATAGCCTCCTAAGTATCATGGGATAAGTCAAGTCAAGTCAACGAGTCAAGTCAAGTCAGGGAGTCAACACAGACTGAGAAACGCTGGAGTACTTAGCGTCGTGCGGACCGGAGGGACAGGTAGTGGTTGAGGGTCTCAAGTAAGTCTGAGTGTAGATAGCTCACTCATTACGGTAGGTCGGTAGAGTAGAAGACGTCAAGGGAAGAGGAAGACGGGGGTTAGGGAGGGTCGTAGTCTCAGAAAAGGTTACTCAGTTGGGAAACGTACTCTACCGGTTTCATGACCTCAAAGTCGAAGTCATGGTAAGGGAGGTTTCTTTAGGGTCCCGACTAGAGGAAGTCTTACCTGACCAACCTAGAGGAACGTCAGGTTCCCTGAGAGTTCTCAGAAGAGGTTGTGGTGTCAAGTTTTCGTAGTTAAAAAACCACGAGTCGAAAGAAATCTCAGACTGAGAGTGTAGGTATGTACTGGTGACCCTTTCAGTATCGGAACTGATCTACCTGTAAACAACCGTTTTATTACAGAGACGAAAAATTATACGACAGATCCAACTAGTATTGAAAGGAAGGTTCCTCATCCGCAGAAAATTAAAGTACCGACGTTAGTGGTAGACGTCACTAGAATCTCGGGTATTTTTATTTCAATCGGTGACAAAGGTGACAAAGGGGTAGATAAAGGGTACTTTACTACCCTGACTTACGGGACTAGAAGCAAAAGACTTACAACTGGAAATTCGATTGAAAAAGTGAGAGGAGAAAGTGGAAGTAGTTCTCCGAAAAATCAAGGAGAAGTGCAAGACGGTATTCCCACCACAGTCGTCACTTTTCTTCTTTTCTTTTCATGGGACACCATCAAGTCAAATTGACTATAGTACTAAGACGACACATCTTGACATGATTTTATTAGTCCTGGATCTTTAAATATAGGACTTAAAGGTTTTTATTTCGGAACTTTAGATCTGAAATCCTAGTAGACGTATCTCAAAGTCTGTAGGTCTATTTTTACGTTTTAACCCAGTGGTTTTACTGTTACATCCTCTGGGGTCTGAGATAGTAGGATAGTCAGTCAGTCAAGTAAGTGAGTCAGTACAGGCTGAGAAACACTGGGGTACTTGGTGTCGTGTGGTCCGGAGGGACAGGTAGTGGTTGAGGACCTCACGTGGGTTTGGGTACAGGTAGCTCAGCCACTACGGTAGTTTGGTAGAGTAAGAGACAGCAGGGGAAGAGGAGGACAGGGGTTAGGGAGGGTCGTAGTCCCAGAAAAGTTTACACAGTCGAGAAACGTAGTCCACCGGTTTCATAATCTCAAAGTTTATCCGTTTACACATGTAGTTCCGACATATACCAGTGGGACTAATAAATTGAATATACGTCTCATGGAGTAGTCTTTACGACCCGACGTCCTTCGTGTTCGACCTTAGCTCTAACGGACCTCTTTATAGTTATTGGAGTCTATACGTCTTTTGTAGTGAGAATACCGTCTTGCACTTCTTCTCGATTTCTCGTAGAACTACTTTCACTTTCTCTTCTCACTTTTTCAACTGAATTTCGAGTTTTAAGTCTTTTGATTCTAGTACCGTAAGCCAGGGTAGTGAAGAACCGTTTATCTACCTCTCTGTCACCTTTGTCACCGTCTGAAATAAAAAGACCCGAGGTTTTAGTGACGTATACCACTAACGTCGGTACTTTAATTTTCTATTGATGAGGGACCTTCCTTTCAATACTGGTTGGATCTATCGTATAATCTTTCGTCTCTGTAATGAAACAGTTGTTTCCAGGTAGATCTGTTCCGATACCAAAAGGGTCACCAGTACATACCTACACTCTCAACCTGACATTTCTTTCGACTCATGGCTTCTTAACTACGAAAACTTGACACCACAACCTCTTCTAAGAACTCTCAGGGAACCTGACGTTCTAGGTTGGTCAAGTAGGATTTCTTCTAGTCTGGACCCACAAGTAACCTTGCTGACTACAACTTCGACTTTGAGATTATAAACCGGTGGACTACTCTTCTCGACTGAGTAAACTTTTCTGGGACTACGACCCTTTCTAACTTACGTCCTCCTCTTCCCCTGCTGTCTCCTACTCTACCAACCTACCGTAGTGGCTGAGCTACCTGTACCCAAACCCACGTGAGGTCCTCAACCACTACCTGTCCCTCCGGACCGTACGACACCAAATACCCCAGTGTTTCTCAGCCTGTACTGACTCACTGACTTGACTTGACTATGTAAATGAACTTTAAAGGACCTGAAATTATACAAATTATGTAAACTCTACGGATCGTAATACTTTTGACCATACTGTAGATGTAACTAATAAAAACAAATTTTATCTATTGTTAAAGAATTTGAGTCTGAATTATGAAGACAAAGATCTTAAGCGAATTTTATAAGAAGAAGTGTAGTACCCTTCAGTCACCTTCTCCCTATAAAAATTACTCAAAGTGGAAGGAGGTACGAGGAGTTTCCGGTACTCATACGGTAGACATATTAAAAATAGGATCGTTCTAGAAAGACGATGAAAGAGAGGTGATTAGGTATATGTATTGAATTACAAAAACGACGTCAGTCCTCTTATAAAACCTACCCTATTATTGTCTTTCTTCGTGTGACACTTATGGTCTTTTTCAGACACACATAACCCCTTGTACCCTACCCTCCTCAACTCCCTGCTTATTATCCCATTCTTAGGTTAAACTGATCGTGTCAAACTGTCTAACATTCGTTGAAATTAGTCTTATAAAGTCTTCTGTTTGTTTGTATATTCACTTCCTATTTAAAAATAAAAAATTTAATGTATTCTAATCGTTTACTTTATTCTCTCTTCATTAAAGAGTAATAGATATTTGTGAAGAGTCCCATCTCTCATTCTTTTACCTAAACCTTTTATTTCGTGTAATTTAAATGAAACATACCCCGTCATTATCGATAAAACAGGGGTCCGTCTGTCGACCCTAGGATTCCCTTATACACTTCCGGACTGATGAAGACAGTGATGAAATATCATAAATAAGTACCTTTATAAAGTTCGAGGGGATAACACGAGTCAGATATTATCTATCTAATAGAGACTTAAGGTCCAGGTGATCCTCTTCATCGAAGTGGAAGTTTCGGGTCCCAACGTCAAAACTAGGACTTCAGACCGGGTTACTTTTATAAATTTGGTCCCTCCAACAGAACGGGACACTTTACCTCTTTCTCTGGTGGAAAGACCAAACGGATGAAAGGGGATCGAATACGAGAGACCAGGACACCACCTCACTGTTGGGACAACTAGAGACTTAGTGGAAGACTCAGTAAAAAGGAAAAGAACTTCCAACTGTGTGAACATCAACCTATCTAGACAAAAGGGTAGAACATCTGAGAGTCTTGAGACTGTCGGAAGGAAGTAAAACAGGGTGGAGAAAGGGGAAATCACAAAGGGGATCATATTGAGGTAAATATAAGGTCCGAAAAAGACTCCCGACTAATCGACTTACTCAGTGTGGGTATTAGAGGAATAACTCATTAGCAAATCTGTATGGGAACCACAAGAAAGGTCTTGTACGAGAGAGAAAACATTTTACAAGTTAGACATATCCGACTATTAAAAGATTTAGCAGTCAAAGATCAACTAACGACGGATTGTTAAAGGTGTAATTAAATAAATAAAACAGAATGTAAATTGATATTCGTCGTTCCTCTTTGATCGGGTGTCGAAGTTGTGTAAAAAATCTTTAGAAGAGTCGATATATAGGGTCAAATAGTAGATATTAAGAAGAAAGGTGTTTGTGATCTCGTGTTAATTTGGTTCTATGAACGGTGAAATTATTCTTACTGAAAAAGAGGTAAAAGGTTTTTGTGTAGAGAAAAAAGGTAGACTTTAAAGTTGTCTTACTGAAAATTACAGGCAGAAAGATTGTTGTCATAGAAGAAAGATTGTACATGGAGTTTTGAGAAGGTCACAGATATACGATCGGTCAAGGTTTCGAAAAAGGTGCAAAATCTTTAGACAATATATTTGTGAAGTGAAGAGTCATGGTTTTTAAGACATAATCGACCAAACGAGGTCTCTTTTTGTCTTAGATACACACACACACGTAAATAAATTCGTTGACAGAACTCTATGTTCAGGTTCAAGTTATAGATGTCACATTCCGTCTTCCGACCTCTAACTCCTTCTGAATGTCGGATTCAAGTTTCCGTTAGACGATTATTTTAAGGAAGAACGAGTCCTGGAAGAAAATTCTAAAAGTTGAATAAACTACTCTCGATGTTATAATACTTCCCTGTAGATGAAATGAGTTTCAAATGACTAAATTTACGATTAAGATAGATTTTATACGGAAGTGTTTTTTTTAGTCTTATTACAAACTGGTTTATACTCCCATATCACCGGGTCGGTTCAACTGTGTTTTTAATCGATAGTGTCAGAGGGTTTTTTAAGACACATGGGACTTGGAGTCTTACAATAAAATGTACGTACACCCAGAAACATTTACATTAATCAATTTTAATCCGGTATTACCTAATCTCACCCGTGATTTGGATTATACTGGTCCCGGAAATATTCTTCTTCTCTGTATGGTCTGTGTCACTTTCACCGACACATTGTTACCTCTGTCTCTACCATTACTACGTCGATGTTCGGTTCCTTACAGTTACTAATAACCTGTAGTGGCTCTTATGTCCGTCTCTATTACTTCCTAGGAGGGGATCTTGGAAGTCTCACTGATAGCAGGACGACTGAGTAACTAAAGTCTGAAGATTGGAAGTCTTAACACCGTCTCATTTAAAGATAATAAAATTCCGTGGTTCAACTTTGGAATTCTTTGATTATATGTTTAATGAAAAACAGAGAAGAACCGTATAAAACTTCAATCCTGTTTATTAGAAATAATCGAAGGATTTTAAGAATCTTCGTCTTATTACGGTTAAGAACGAGGAATGAATGACTATTCCTTAGTGTAAAGATATATTATCTTTGAAGACCTCAAAAGTTACATTTTATTCTCTATTATCTACTGGGATAATAGTCTTCAAACGTTGTCTAATTTCGGGACACCAAAATAAAGAGTCAACTATGAAAACCTCAACTATTTCAGGGTCACATTTGAATGTAGAGAAGAGAGGTTCGATTTTTAAACTCCAAACAGAGGTGAATTCCTTTAAACTCCGTAAATAGAAAACATTTCTAGAGTAAACACCCTAATCTTTTCCGTATTTACCATAAGTATGGTAAGACTTATCATACTTAGTTCACGTTTCACGTTTTACTTTGAAATTTGGACTCCATATCTGTACTGCATTTCAACACAGTCCATGAAGAGTTTGTGACCCCTTTTTTTCGTAGTGTATTTGAACCAGAAACCTGAAGACACTGACAACTATACATATACACACACCCACAAACGTTACTTCTATTACTAATTTTCTACAAACTATAGTCCCTTTGACGGTTATAACTGTACCTAATACGTCGTTTGGTCGTTTAATTCTTCTTTTTTAACATTAAACTGAAATATTTACACAACTATTAATGAACTTCACGGATGATAACTACGGATTAATGGTACGTCAAACTGTTATTAATACATGTAATAATTTGTACACGGAATTGTAATTAAAACACCATGTAACACAAACCAATACGGTGAGTTACGGTATGTACATCTGAGGTCGGAAGGATCAAATGGAGAGATCAGTAGATAAGTGTTGAATCCTTTGTTCTCTCCCTCGTTGTCTGTTATATATCATACCAAAATACTTGGCCTGATTCTTTACTGACTCTTCCAGACATTTTTCGTATAAAAGTCCATCTTCTTCCGTCTCGAGACGTCCATGGTAGAGTAGTCTCCAATTCACGATCCGAAACATCCATGAGGAGTCTGAAGTCAAACCATTTGACTGAGTCGTCTACGGTTCTTTCAGTTGTGACGTTACTTTATTACTTTGTATTTCTTTACGAAGTTAATGAACTGAGAGAGACGTGACACGGAGGTAGAGGTGAGATGGTGATAGTAGTCGACATTCCGAAACAGGATAATTATGAGTTATTTGAGGAAGATCCAATTAAGATTCTGACTGTACCTAATTGACCTAACCGATTAATGATTTTTTTTTACAACTGAGTTTGTCTATGAGTTATACAAAGTTTCTCTTTACTTTGACTTTCAGATCGATCAAGTATAATAAAACATAGTAACTACTGTTCATTATGTGACTCGAGAGAGTCCACCGGAGTATACTATTGGAACTTTTAGGATAGTAGATGTTAGTGTTACTTAAAGTGGTCTCTTCACCGTTGTTGAAGGACTTGACAGTCGAAGTATAATCCCCGGTGTCAATAACGAGTCTATTTAGTAAGTTTCTCTTGACTCGGATGTGTAACTAAGTTCCTGTTAGAAAAATGAGTATTTGTACGTACTTCGAAGGCAATACTGTCTATTCGTGAACCGACAAAAGGTAAACCTTCTAATATTGTGGTAGTATAAAGTGAACTAATTTATCGGTTCGGATCCGAGGGTAATATGTCTTATAGGATGAATACCATGAAGGGACTTCGACATAGGTAAAATTTAATCAAACTTAACTTGTTCTGATTAAAGTCTGAAAACTTTTATGGTAAAAGGAAAAAGGAAAAAGGTCTGTGGAAGAACACGAGGTTAATGAAAATATCGGAGATCGAAGTGAACTTTGTAATGAAGGTTTCACGGTTTATGGACGACGACCATAGGTAAGGAGGGAATCTTGTCTTTCTAACCATCACAGTAGGTCTTACACAATTTTTACACAATTACGTCCATTAAGAATTGTAATAGGTAGATTCTTTTACTTGGATAAATATATCCGCTTTTTTAGAGAACTTTCTTTACCCTGACTGGATTTTCAAAACTACTACTTCTTGTAAGAAAATAAACCCTTAGGTGTGTGTGTAACCAACATAATCGTTCTGGAATCAAAAAGTTCATTAAATATAAAATAGTTTAATTTAGGAAATTATTCTTTAGTGACTTAAATTATCACTTCCAAAGTAAAAGTCATAAATTTTACTTATGATTTCGTAATTAAAAAATTTTTTCTAGAGGGAAGAGTTGGGGGTAAGGTAGGGAGATCCAGTAGTGTATCACGGTCGGACCCGATGGACACGATAAATCGTTGATGGGTGATTGTTAGACAAAATGTGTACTATCACATATATACAGTTACGATGAAAGAATTAAGTGGGGTGGGAGTGGAAGGGGGTGACACAGATGTTCAGGTAAGAGAGATCCAATTAGTCGTGGTAAAAGATCCAAGATACATAAACACAATTATATACTATAAACAAAAAGAGAAAGACTGAATGAAGTCAGACTTTTTCTCCGAGACTCAAGGAGGTGGAGTGATGTTTTTTAAGTTAAGTAAGTAAAAATACCCTTTTTTCAACTGTCGTAAAAGAGATTCTAGTTCTTGTTCTATTCCCACGGGTAAGAGTGGTGATAATAAGTTATTTCAAAACCTTCGGGGTCGGTACTGACAGTCTCTTCTTTTTTTTTTTTATTTTCCTTAGGTCTAATTATTCTTTCTCATTGTGAGAGTGACAAAAGTCTACTGTAATATGATGTGTATCTTTTGAGATTTTTATGGTCGTTTTTTTTGTTTATCGTGATTAGTTAATTATATCATTTCAACGTCCTCTATTTTAATTATGTGTATTTAGGGAACGTAAAGATATGTGATTGTTACTTTTTAGTCTTTCTCTTTAATTTCTTTATTAAGTGGTAATGTTGTATTTCTCATTTTATGGATCCTTATTTAGATGGACTTCTCTGTTTGGTGGACATACGTCTTTTGATATTCTGTGACTACTTCTTTAGTTTGTCTACCTCTCATATGGTACAAGAACCTAACCTTCTTAGTTACAACACTTTTACTGTTATAATGGGTTTCCTGTTTTTGTCTTTTAATGTCTATTAAACTCTATGTACGATGGTAAGTATATGGTGTTTGTTTCTGTGTGTGTGTGTGTTGATGACCGGATATCGATAAAAAAGGTGAAGGAAATTTTGAACTTATTAAAGTATGATTTCGATTAGTTACTTGTTTCAGTGTCCTATATTTTCATTATGTGTCTTTAGAGAACTTAAGGATATACGATTACTACTTTTTAGTCTTTCTCTTAATTCCTTCGTTAGAGTGAGTGGTAACGTTTCTTTTCTTATTTTATGAATCCTTATTTAAATTGATTTCTTTGTTTGCTGGACATATGTCTTTTGATATTTTGTCATTACTTTCTTTAGTTTCTACTGTATTTATCTACCTTTTTATATCGTACAAGAACCTAACCTTCTTTGTTATATCACTTTCACTCATATGATGGTTATCGTTAGATGTCTAAATTACGTTAGGGATAGTTTAATAGTTAACAATAAAAAGTGTCTTGATCTTGTTGTTGTTGTTTTTATGATAAACATACCTTTGTGTTTTCCCGGGGTTTATCGGTTGTGTTAGAATTGGTTTTGTTTGTTTGTTTTTTTCACTTCGATCTCCTTAGTTAGAGGGACTGAAGTTTAACAAAGAGTTTCAATGTCAGTGGTGTTGTCATACCATGACAGTGTTTTTGTCTTAATATCTGGTCACCTTGTTCTATTTTTCGGGTCTCTATTTGGGTGTGAGGACACCTGTGGAATAGAAACTGTTTCCTCCGTTCTTATATGTTACCTCTTTTCTGTCGGAGAAGTTGTTCACCACGACCCTTTTGACCTGTCTATGTGCATTTTCCTACTTTAATCTTGTGAAGGATTGTGGTATGTGTTTTTATTTGAGTTTTGTCTAATTTCTAGATTTACATTCTGGTCTTTGGTATTTCGAAAATCTCCTTTTGTATCCATCATGTGTCGTTCTCGGAGGTACTGGGTGGAGGATCTTATTCCCTTTGTTTTTGTTTTTTTTATTGTTCACCCTTAATTATTTTGAATTTTCGGAAACGTGTCGTTTCCTTTGACATTTGTTCCACTTTTGAGAACCATGTCCTCTTTTATTATCGTTTGCTTTGTTGACTATTTCCTAATTGGAGGTCTTATATATTCATCGAGTATGTCACGTTATAGACTTTTTGTTTGTTGGGTTAGTTTTTTACCCGTCTTCTAGATTCGTCTATAAAGAGGTCTCTTCTGTATCTCTACTGGTTATTAATGTACTTTTCTACGAGTTGTAGCAAGAAATAATCTCTTGATGTTTAGTTTTTACGTTACTCCATAGTGGAGTGTGGTCAGTCTTATTGGTAGTAGTTTTTGAGATGTTTGTTATTTACGACCTCTCTCACACCTCTTTTCCTTCGGAGGATGTAACAACCACCCTTACATTTGACTATATCGATAATACCTTTTGTCACACCTCTAAGGAAATTTTTGATCCTTATTTAGAAGGTATACTGGGTGATGACATGTATATGGGACTTCTTTAGTGTTAAAATTTTCTGTGTACATGGAGTTACAAGTAACGTCGTTATAAACGTCATCGGTTATGTACCTTCGTTGAATTTGATAAAGATTTATCTTCAACTAAATTAAAAACAAAGTCATTTATAAGGTTTCTCGATACGTTATAGATACGGTTTTTTTTTTTTTTTTTTTTTTTTCTCTCTCTCTCTCTTTCTCTCTCTCTCTCTTACTTTGCAAGATCAACAGTTCTCGTATGACTTCTCAGAGGGTCTTAACCTTTCCGTTGTTAGTTGTGAAGTAAACGTTTGTCACGAGACTCTATAAAGTTATTGTAGTCACATGAGAATACCAGTCATTAGAGGTTTTTTATATGGAACTTTTGAGAATGACGTTTGTGAGGGATGTGGACGTTGTACGACAAAAAAAAACAAAAAAAAAACAAAACAAAACAAAAAAAAAAAAAATTACTCTTTACACGATTTTAGTGTCCTGAACGAATACCCTAGTCGGATGTCGAAGATTTCTTTAACTGTCTCCGAACATGAATTACCCTTAGAGACGACGACGACGACGACGACGACGACGACGATTCAGCGAAGTCAGCACAGGCTGAGACACGCTGGGGCATCTGTCGTCGGGTGGTCCGAGGGGGCAGGGACCCTAAGCGGTCCGTTCTTGTGACCTCACCCAACGGTAAAGGAAGAGGTGCGTACTTTCACTTTTTACTTTCACTTTAGCGAGTCAGCACAGACTGAAGCGTTGGGGTACCTGACGTCGGAGGGTCCGAGGAGGTGGTTACCCTAAAAGGTCCGTTCTCATGACCTCACCCCACGGTAGTGGAAGAGGCTACCCTCAGCGATTAATGGACGTTTCCATACCCTACACAAAAAGTAATGGTTTTAAGTAAATGATGTCTTATTTCTGACTGACAAGTGGAGTTCCTTCGGTTTCTACAAACAAAATTTATCGAGAATGAACCCATAAACTAAGTGGTCACTTCACCTGAGATCGTTGTACTTACTCTTCCCTTCTCTTCTTTATTTGTGGTTTATTTTTTCGTCTTTTAAAGTTGTTTTCTATTGAAAACTTTCGAATCGTAATTAAAATTTTTTGCTGACTAAGTGTCTAGGTGACTGAATTGAGCTGATAATTTCATTACACCGTGAAGATGGGGAAGTAGTATTTATTTGTCTATACACTGTGTACCAAATCACGTGGGACCTTTATAGTTTTTATAGACACCTGAACTGAATTAACGAAAATAATATAATTTGATAACTATCAAAAAGGTTCCTTTCACCTCTCCGGACTAACAATTAACCTATAATTAATCCGTTATTATTAAACAGGATGTCGATAACCTAAAACAATAGAGTACAATCTAAATAATTTTATTTGTCTCCTTTTAGCCTAATTTCAAATTCCTCACTTTTCTTCACTCTCGTAAAAACTTCGATACTATATAAGACTTAAGTTATACAATTGACGAAGTAGTGAACTGTCAGTACTATACCGTTTACTTGAATCTGTCCGTGTACCTTATTTTAGTTCTCGTGATATTGTAGGTTCATGTATCGTCGTATTTTACTGACCAGATATTGTATTCATATATAAAAGAACATTCTTGGACCTTTATAAAGTTCAGTATTACGAGAATAGAGTTTTTAGGTAGAGTTTACAGTGGAAAAAACACTTACTTCGGAAAGAACTTCAGAGGGATGTTTTACGTATTTATTGTTATTAATGTAAACATGAAACATGTATGTAAATAAAAAGGTGAATTCTGTGATATTAGATTCATGGGGAAATTGGAGAGAGGAAGAAAGGATAATTCAAAAGAAAGTGAGTTGAAATATAGGAGTCATGGGTAGTATCATGGACCGGGTGTCATTTGTAAGTTTCGTATAAACTAATTACATAAGACTATAAGAGAAAATACTAGTTAATTAACTGTTTACAACCAGAGTAAATGGTATAATTGTTGAAAGATGTGTGAGACGTAGAGGTCAAGACATGTTCCTTTTGAATGTATATCTAACGGTTAGAACCCCGGTAATCTCTAAGACATTAGACTGTGTGGGACATGCTCTAAAAAGATGAATTTTGATAAAGGTACACGTATTAGGTATTATTCCTATACAAAGTAGTTTTGGTAGAAACGACACTTAATGTTACTAAGAAGTGTCGAATGACATAAACAGACCTAAGAAAGATAACTTTCCCTGTCTATTAAGTATCACTGAAATTTTTCTCTAACCCTAATGATCGAACGTACTTACTATTAAGTTCAGGTTCACCTAAGTCCACGATTTTACTGTAATAGTCCTTTAAGAGACAAGACAAGAGAAGTCACAACCAAATTAAAAGTTGGTTCGTATAATGTTTGATATTTTTTCATTTGTTTTGTAGTGGTTATATATAATATGGTCGAACCGTTACATTCGTTGTTTTCTGACAAGAAAGGATTGTCAAGGTCATTTACCTTAAATGTAGAAATACTATAACTGATGAGATCCATGGAGTACAGCCTCTTCTGCTACCGTGGGGTGAAGTCATGTGAACGGACCTTTTAGGGTACCCGCCTCCTCGGACCATCCGACGTCCGGTATCCGAGCGATGATCAACCTGTGCTGACTCGCTTAAGTGAAAGTGAAAAGTGAAAGTACGTAACCTCTTCCTTTACCGTTAGGTGAGGTCACAAGAACGGACCTCTTAGGGTCCCTACCCTCTCGGACCACCCGACGGCAGATACCCCAACGTGTCTCAGCCTGTACTGACTTCACTGAATCGTCGTCGTCGTCCATGGAGTAGATTCACCTCAGTATATTATAAACATGAAAACCAGACCAAATAAACTAAATCGTATTCCAAAGTTCCAGGTGAGTACAACATAGTACATATCTTAAGGTAAAGAAAGATTCTGACGTATTATAAGATGATATATATATACAGTGTAAAATGAATCGATAAGTAAGTGACTACCTGTAAACCCAACCAAGTATAAAACTCACAAAACTTATTACGAGAAAACTTGCAACCACATGTTTATAGACAAGTTCAGGGACGAAAGTCAATAAAACCTAGATACAGATCCTCGTGTTAACGACCCACTACCAAGATACAAATTTAAGGACTCCCTGGTGTTTAAGACATGATAAAATTTAAGGGTGACCGTTGTTTTTTCTCAAGGTTAAAACGTAGGAGTGACTGTGAAAAATAAAGACCCAAACAAAAATTATTATCAATAGGAAGGGGAGTATCGAGTCAGTCATTTCTTAGGAGGACGTTACGTCCTCTGGACCCAAGCTAAGAACCTAGTCCTTCTAGGGGACCTCTTCCTTTACTGTTAGGAGAGGTTATAAGAACGGACCTTTTAGGGTACCTGTCCCCTCGGACCATCCGATGTCAGGTACCCCAGCGTTCTCAGTCTGTGTTGAATCGTTGATTTGGTGGTGGTGGTGGTGTAGAATTACTTATACTTCATCGTAGAGTAACACCAATACTAAATATAAAGGAATTACTAATTACTCATAGAAAAGTACCCACATAACCGGTAAACATATAGAAGAAACCTTTTTACAGATAAGTTCAGTTAACGGGTAAAAATTTAATCCAACAAGTAAAAACAAAAACTCAACATCCTCAAGAAGGACAGAACCTATAAGTAGAGAATAATTTATGCACTAAACGGATATATAAAGAGGGTAAGAGGAAATGTGAAACAACTATCACGAGAATATACATGTCTTCAAAAATTAAAACTACTTTAAATAGATTTAAAAGAAAACAACACAAAAGTCACAGTATAGGTTATTGAAAAACGGTTTAG
This sequence comes from Capra ibex, assembly GCA_006410555.1. Lineage (NCBI taxonomy): Eukaryota > Metazoa > Chordata > Mammalia > Artiodactyla > Bovidae > Capra > Capra ibex. Next base: position 39,025,460 of record SJYO01029184.1, on the reverse strand, counting down.
GTTGTGGTACTTCGAAAACGGGGTGTACAAAATGTTGTAGGTGTAAAAACACATTGGTAGTGGTGGTAGGTAGATTTTTGAATTGAAAGGGTTTAACTTTTCAGTATGTATAATTTGTTATCAAAGGATAAAGATAAAAGAAGGTTTAGGACCGTTGATGGTAAGATCAGAAGTTTTAAAATCCGATTCAAAAAGATAAAGACCCTTTGTAGTCACCCTAAAATGAATCGTAAATTAAATTTTACATCTAATTAAACCCTTTATAACAGTAAAATTTTATAATAAAATATTAGATACCGACACAAAAGTAAATAAATATGGAAATTAAAGAAAGACGTTACAAAACACCATAGATCACATATTCAGAAAACCGAGGAACAAACTTAGATAAGGATTCGTAAAATAAGAAAAAATAAGATTCATCTTAACATAAGTAAAGTGAAAGTTCAACAAGTGACAGTCACATGTTTTACGTTGATTGACATAAAACTATAACATTGGAAGGTAAACCTACATAAACGAATAAGATTATCAAATAAAAGAAACCTTAGTAATCTCTAAATACACGTTCTCAATTCGTTAGATTCTCTACTAATATGAAAAAGGAAAGATTTCACTTATTAAAAGAATAAAAGAGAACTGTTTGGTAAAACATGTCTAGAACGTTATGTGTTATAAATTATCTTCACTGTCTTTGTCCGTAGAAACAGGAGAAGAAATAGAACCACTTTTTCAAGAGTCTAAAAGTTATGACTCACACTATAATCGACACTCCAAAGTAACAATAACAAGTCAGTGAGTCAACACCGGCTGAGAAACGGTGTGGTATCTGACGTCGTGCGGTCCGAAGGGACAGTAGTGGTTGTGGGTCTCGAACGAGTTTGAGTACATGCAACTCAACCACTACGGGAGGTTGGTAGAGTAAGAGACAGTAGGGGAAGAGGAGGACGGAAGTTAGATAGGGTCGTTGTCGCAGAATAGGTCACTCAGTCTAGAAGTGTAGTCCACCGGTTTCGTAATCCCGAAGACGAAGTCGTAGTCAGGAATGTTACTTATAAGTCCTAACTAAAGTAAATCCTAACTGAACAAACTAGAGGAACGTCAGGTTGCCCGAAAGTCCCCAGGAGAAATTGTGGTACCATGTTTTCGTAGTTAAGAAACCACAAGTCGGAAGAAATACTAGGTTGAGAGTGTAGGTATGTACTGATGACCTTTTGGTATCGAAACTGATCTTCCTAGAAACAGTCGTTTCATTACAGAGACGAAAAATTATACGACAGATCAAACCAGCGTTGAAAAGAATGTTCCTCGTTCACAAACCAACAACAACAAAAAAAAAAAAATTAAAGTACCGACGTCAGTGCTAGACATCACTAAAACCTCGGGTTCTTTTATTTCAGACAGGGACAAAGGTAACAAAGAGGTAGATAAACGTTACTTCACTACCTTAATCTACGGTGCTAGAATCAAAAAACTTACAACTTAAAATTCGGTCGAAAAAGTGAGAGGAGAAAGTGAAAGTAGTCCTTCGAGAAACCAAGAAGAAGTGAAAGACGGTTTTCTCATCACAGTAGACGTATAGACTCCAATAAATATAAAGAGGACCGTCAGAACTAATGTTGAACACGAAGTAGGTCGACCGTAAAACGTACTACATCAGACGTATATTCAATTCATTTGTTTCACTGTTATATGTCGGAACTGAATAAGGAAAGGGTTAAATTCGGTTAGGTAACAAGGTATAGGTCAAGACTGACAACAAAGAGCTGGACGTATGTCGAAAGAATCCTCCTTCAAGTCCACCAGACCATAAGGGTAGAGTAATTCTCAAAAGGTGTCAACAACACTAGGTGTGTCAGTTGCCGAAATCGTATCAGTTTCTTCGTCTTCATCTCCAAAGAGACCTTAAGAGAACGAAAAAGAGACTAGGTCACCTACAACCGTTAAACTACAAACCGTTGGGTGAGGTCATGAGAACGGACCTTTTAGGGTACCTGCCTCCTCGGGTCATCCGATATCAGGTATCCCAGTGTTTCTCAGTCTGTGCTGACTCACTGAAGTGAAGAAGTGAAGAACGAAAAGATTTAGGTCGAACTTGTAGACCTTCAAGAGTCAAATGTATGACGACTTCGGACCGAATCTCTTAAAACTCGTATTGAAAGATCATACATCTTAATTACGTTAAAACACCATCGAACTTGTAAGAAACCGTAACGGAAAGAAACCCTAACCTTACCTTTGTGTAGAAGGTCAGACTACAGGTGACGATTGAAAAGGAACCCCTACCAAAACTGGTGGTAGAGGACATGTTACAATCCTTGGAGGCAGGTATCAAGAAGTCCGTGAGACAGATAGTCTAGCTTAAGAAACTTAGAAAAACAGTCAAAGTAACGTATTAACATTCCCTAGACTAAATCCAGTATAGACTTACCGGTTCATCAAAAGGGATGAAAGAAGTTAAATTCAGACTTAAAACGATATTCCTCAAGTACTAGACTAGGTGTCAGATAAAGGTCAGAATAAATGTACACCCTAAAGTACATACAGGTAATAACATAACTTCGTCAAAAGAACAGAAGGAGACAATTACTCACAAAAAAGTCAGTACTTTCCTACTACTTAAACCAGTTTATGAAAAAAGAGTTATTTCAAGGGGGAGTAAGACAATGGTAAATAAAAACATACGACTTTGAAAGAAAGTAAGGTTTTTATTTAGGGTGAACCAGTACCTGATATTACGGAAATATTCGACGACTTAAGTCAAATCATAAAATAACGTAAAACTGTAGTTTTAAGTGTTCCCGACAACTAGATAAAAATAAATAAAACCAACAAATAAAACAAAAATGTCGAACCCCCACCAAGGGATAACAGAAACAGACTAAAACGTAACCCCATTACCACTCATCTATCTAACTCAAAATTTCATAAGACAGGGGAAGGGACAAAGAATTCTCAAACTTTTACTGACAACGATTAATAAGAAATTTACAATTACATCTTAAACGGGTATGTCTGTGAAAAAGGTACTGAAGACAAATAAAAAAATTTAATGACTAAGTTAGAGGATTGATCAATATAAAGATAAGGTAAAAAGGTGAAGCACTAAGTAAGAACAATCTAAAAAAAAAAATAAAAATCCTTAAACAAGTAAAGTGGATCCAATAACTTACACAACCACATGTTAAAAATTATCATAATAAAAATATTAATAAAAATAGAGACACATAACTATAATTACAGGAGTGAAAGTATAGACTAAAATCATTAAACTCAAGTGAGAAACGATAATTAGTTTGATATATTTTTAAACTAAAAGATATAAAATTAAACCTTTGTAATAGAGATGAGTTTAGAAATAATAAAGGAAGGAACACAATAAGGAAGGTAATCGAAACCCAAATCAAATGAGGAATGACAAGTTTCAATTATACAACAGAACTCTAGAGGAAAGTTAAAATTACAATCCTCAATATCGATCTATATTTAAAAAGCGAATCGTGACAAAAATTACGTAACGTATTTAAAACCATACAAAACAAAGACGAAAGTAAACGAAATTCCATAAAATAGTAAAGAAGACAATAAAGTGGAACTGGGTTAAGAACGAACTCTGATATAACAAATCTAAGATTTGTGAACATACTTCATTCAAGTATTTTGAACTTCTCCACCAATAAAAAATTTACGTATTGAGAGTTGTTCTATAGTGTTCCGTATCGAATGTTCATTTATTCCTTTATACCAGGTTTATTTGTTTGTTTTAGAGGTCATTGATACTGATTTCTTTACCCTTATATAATAAATGTAAAAACCTCCCTTCACGGTTGACTTACTACGATAGTGTAAATAAATAAAATTGCAAAATAAAACATAACCCTATATTTTGTTTATTTATTTGGGTGTGTAGATGTTAGTCCATTACATACAGTCTCCCCCGTTCCGATGTATAACCTGCCTGTCAGAGAAATTGTTTACCACGACCTTTTGACGTGTCGATGTACATTTTTGTATTTTGATATAGTAAGAAATTGTGGTGTGTGTTTTTATTTAAGTTTTACCTACTTTCCGGATTTACAATCTGGTCTGAGATATTTTGAGGATTTCCTTTTGTATTCGTCTTCTGAGAGACTGTATTTAGTGTCGTTATATAAAAAAGTTAGAAAGAGAGTCTTATTACCTTTATTTTTGTTTTTATTCGTTTACCCTGGATGAATATAAGTTTTCAAAAACGTGTCGTTTACTTTATTATTTGTTTACTTGTCTGTGGGGTTCCTCACACTCTTTGGTAAAAGTTTACTACACTGACTGTTCTCTAATCAGAAGTGTAAATGTTTGTCGAGTATTACGAACTACCGTAGTTTTGTTTATTGGATTGGTCTTTTACCCGTCTTCTGGACTTGTCTGTAAAGAGGTTTCTTTTGTATGTCTACTGGTTCTCCTTGTACTTTTTTACAAGTCGTCATGACTAATAACCTCTTTATGTTTATTTTTGAGTTATTTATTTTTGGAGTGGGGTCGGTCTTACCGATAATAGTTTTTTAGGTGTTTGTTATTTCGACCTCTTCTACACTTTTCTTCCCCTGGGTGGATATGACAACCACTCTTACATTTAACCATGTCGGTTATACCTCTTGCCATACCTCAAAGGAATATTTTGATTTTTATCTCGATGGTATACTAAGACGTTAGGATGAAGACCCGTATATAAGTCTCTTTTTGTGTTAGACTTTCCTGTGTATGTGGGGTTACAAGTAATGTTGTAACATGTCATAGGTTCTGTTCTTTTGTTGGATTTAGGTAATTGGCTTCTTACCTAATTCTTCAACAAACACACACACACACACACACACTATCTTATAATGAGTCGGTAATTTTTCTTATTTTATTACAGTAAACACGTTGTACTTACCTGGATCTCTCGTAGTGTGATTCACTTCATTCAGTCTGTTTCTTCCTTTTTGTAGTATACTGTAGGGAATATACATCTTGACTTTTTCTTTACTATGTTTACTTGAATGAATATTTTATCTTTCTATGAGTGTATGAATCACTTACTTGAATACCAACGGTCTCCCTTCCTACCCCTATGGATCCCTCAAACACTAACTGTACATGTGTGACGATATAAATTTTATCTATTGACTGTTACTGGATGACATATCGTGTACCTCGAGACAAGTTACAATACACCGTCAGACCACTCTCCCCTCAAACTCCCTTTTACTTATGGACATATATATACAAACTCAAGTAAGTGACAAATGGACTTTGATAGTGTAACCATGAATCGATATGGGGTTATGTTTTATTTTGCAATTTTATATTTACACTATCGTAGTAAGTCAACCGTGAAGGGAGGTTTTTACATTCATTATATAAATATAGAGGTCGGTATTTTGTTAACTGTACTTAGAACTTCTTTCCTTCGTTTATGTATCAAAGTAATTGTATCGAATTCTTTTTGTAAAGGTACTCCTTTTGTGTAGTCAATCGAGTTTCAAACTTTTTTCAATTCAAGTCCGTCTTGGTCCACAGTAGTACTATTGTGTCTTAATTTTCTTCGGAAAAAATTAAAACGTATATATATATATTGGAGACGGTGAATGTCCAATAAAGGAGGACGACGAACCCCTGGAGACCAGAAGGATAGACTGATGATTGAGAGAGGAAGGGTCGAAAAGAAAATCCTTTTAATACTACGGTGTCCTTTCCCCGTCGTAAGAGTAAGATATTCACGAAGTTGGAGCATTCCCCACAGTAGGGATTTAAAAACTCCGTTTTATAAGAGGATTGGGAGTATAGCTCCCAGAAACTAAATCCTAGGGGTTCATCATCAACCTCCTCCGACACTGTGACAGTGAGTATCCTAAACCTTGTTGGTAAACATTGAATTTTCGGAAGTACACCGATGTTTGTTTAGGTCGATACGTCAATGTCTACGTCCCTCGTTCGTCGTTTTTGTCTTGTTAGTCTTAATAATGTTAAATCAAAAGGTAGTACTCGTTGATCGATTACAGAGGGTTTCACTCCACTGACTCCAACGTCCTCATAGGTATCCGACTTAGTAGAACAAGTACACAAATCATTTCACTTACCGTAATCACGAGTATAAACCACGTATACATATTGTAACCCATACTTATTACCGTGTTCAAGGAGGAACACACCGACAGTCTGTACTTTTCTCCAATACCAGTAAAATACCATGGACTTTCACTTTGTTGTATACGTAATATTCTCAGAATCGTTTTACTTTTTTTTTTTTTCAAGAGTCACGAATAAACTTCTTTAATACCGGTTTTTAAGGGGTGTAAACTCCTTTCTTCAGTTGTATGTTAAATTTCTTCGAGTTGTTTTACATTCATTCTATTTAGATTTCTCTGAATGTCACTCTATTTAATATTATTTTGACACCTTTCAGTATTGTTTCTCTCTTAGAACTTTCGTCGTTCACTTTTCATGGAAGAGTGTTTATTTTCTCCAGGATATTCCTACGATATTTTAAAGAGTCGTTGTCGGAACGTCCAGTTTTTCTACCTTACTATATAAGTTTAAGACTTTCTTTTATATGACGGTTGGTTTTTAGCATATAAGTTCTTTGGATTTCCCCCCATTTTAGTGGTGAAAACTCTATATAAATTCTATACAATATCATTCACTATATATCTATATCTTTTATAGATAACTGTTGTGTGTTTTCCTTTAGTTTCGTACAATGGTGTGTTTTTAATTGATTAATACACCTTTTGTCGTTTTCTCCTTTTCTCCCTGTTTTGTCTAGGTTCTATATGTCTCTTTTTATTGTTTTACCGTTATTACAAGGGAAAGGATAGTCATCATCCTTTTACTTACTTACTTAAGTGAAATTTACTTATATCTAATTTGACAGGTCACTTTTCTGTTTCTAAAAGACTTACCTACTATTTTTATTTTAATTTGATATACAACAGATATTTAATATCAATATCTGTTGCATTCATTGATATTCATTGCTAACATTCATTGATTGAAATCTAAATTCCTGATCGTATATCACTTTCACTTTCCTACCCTTTTTTATATAAGGTACTTTTAATATTAGTTTTCTCTTACTCACCGGTATTAATTTAGTCCGTGTCCTCTGAAATCCAGTTATTGACAGTGTTCTATGTTTCCTGTATTATATTACTATTTTTCTAGTTAATTAGTTCTTCTATGTCGTTAATATTTATACATACGTGGTTTATAGTTCAGAAGTTTTATATATTTCGTTTGTACTGTGATAACTTCCCTCTTTCTCTGTCCTGTGTCATTGTCATCCACTGAAGTTATGGGGTGAAAGTCTTTACTTATCTAGTCATTCTGTCTTCTAGTTATTCCTTTCTCCTAAATTGTTATGACATCTGGTTAACGGGGATTGTCTGTATATGTCTTGTGAATTAGGTTATCTTATGTGTAAGAAGAATTCGAGTGTTTCTTGTAATAGTTCCCACTTTCACTTTCACTTCAACGAGACAACACAGGTTGAGAAACACTGGGGTACCTGCCATCGGATGGACAGAGGAGTCAGGTACCTTAAAAAGTCCGTTCTCATGACCTCACCCAATGGTAAAGGAAGAGGTCCCCTAGAAGGGTTGGGTCCCTAACTTGGACCCAGAAGACGTAACGTCCGTCGACGAAATGACTGATATATAATCAGGTCTTTTGTTTAAATTTATTTAAAATCATTGTAATTTTAGTGTAATTTATTTAAAAGGTTGGTGTCATCTTACTTTTAAGTGTCTATGTACTTTTAATGTGTCGTGTGAGTTTGTTACCCTATTTCAATCTTTAATAGAACCCTGTTTACTTTTCATTTTGTATTGTCGTTTTGTAAACTCATCACCACTTTCGTCATGATATTCCATTTAAGTATTTCTACTTAAGAAGTTTTTCTTTTTTTTAGAGTTTTATTGTGTAATTGAAATGTAGAAATCCTTTGATCTTTTTCTTCTTACGTCAATCGTACTTCAATCCTACTTCTTGAGTTCAATCGTCCTTCCTTCCTTTATTATTTCTAATCTTGTCTATTCGTTTTATTTCTTATCTTTTTGTCAACTTTTTTATTTTTGATTCTTTAACAATTATCTAATTCTCAAACTGTTTAAGAATCACTCTAATTGAGTTTTTTAATCTCTTCTATGTTTATTGATTTTAATATTTACTTTATCCCCTGTAATGTTGAAGACGGTGTCTTTATTTTTACTAGTGTCGTTTTATGATACTTTTTAATGTACGGTTGTTTAAACTAATGGATCTTCTTTCTTAAAGGATCTTTGATTGTTGGATAGTTTTGACTTGGTACTTTCCTTTTCTTTACTTTCACTGATATTGATTATTATCACTATATTACTGGTTTTATTTTCACCACTGATTCAGTAGTTTTTTAGAGGGATTTTTTCTCTTAAGGTTGTGGTCACCGAACTGACATCTTAAGAGGGTTTACATACTTATTAATTATAGTTAGAAAGAGTGTGTGAAACTTCTTTAAGTTCTCCTAGTTTGTGAAGGTTTGAGTAGGATTGTCCAGTTGTAGTGGGACCATTACTTCGGTATGTTTCGGCAATGTTTTTTGTTTTTGATATCTGGTTGTCGGGATTACTTATAACTACGTTTTTATGAGTTGTTTTATAATTATTTGACTTAACTGGTGTTTCACTTTATATACGGTACTAGTTCTACGAAGTTGTACGTTTTTAGTCAGTGACATTGTATGATGCAACTGTTTTACTTCCTATTTTAACATATTAGTAGATTTGACCACGTATTTCTATCATAAACTGTTTTAAGTTGTGAGAAAGTACTACTTTTGTGAGTCGTTTTATTCTTGTGTTCCTTTGGTGAAGTTCTATTATTTCTGCTATGCACTTTTCTGGTGTCGAATATAATATGAGTCACAACGTTCGGACTTTCGAAAAAGAGATTCTAGTCTTGATTCCGGTGCTGTGGATTAGTGAGTGGGTAAGAAAAGTCATATTACGATTTGTAAGATCGGTCTCATTTATTCTTTACCTTTCTTTTCGTAAGTTTAACATTTTCTGCATTTAAGGACAAGTATCTATCGTCTTTGTTTTGGGGTTTTTAAGGTATTATGATAATTTTAACTTAATCCTTAAATCGTTTCGACGTCTTATTTTTTAATTGTGTGGTTCTAGTCAAAACAAATATATGTGATTCTTGTTTTGTTCATTTATTTCATTTACTAGGGTAAATGTTATCGTACTCTTTTTTGTTTTTATAAAACTTATGAATTAGTTCCTCCGTTTTATGAACATGTGACTTTTGATGTTTTATAACAATTTTCTTTAATTTCTTACGTTTTTATTTACCTTGTTGTAGACGAGTGCCTAACCTTTACAGATCAGACGAGTCGTTCGTCCCAAAGGCTTCCGTTCTACGCTACTCTCTTACTCTTTGTTCTGTGTTCACAAGTCACTTTCCTCTCCTAGTCCCCTGGTTGTGGTGAGGTTCCACTTCCACGACTTTGACTTAGGTTTGGTCGAAATAATATGAAAATCGACACTTCCTTTCTTATACACCCCTCAATTCAACATTGAGTACACCAGAAGTCCCGGTTTCTTGTTTCACGAGCAATTTGTAACTTATTGATTCTTTGTCATTAGTTATTGTTTAGTCATTGATTCTGATTATAAGAATAGATATCTAAAAAGGTGGACTTCTAAAAGGAGGTCTATACATTTTGTACACTGAGAGTCTGCGGTCAACCCTTTTTCAGACCCCAACCAAAAGACTGGGGTCCTACTATAGAACAAAAGTTCTGTTACTTGGGACCTGAACAAGGTTCTCAGAGTACGGAATGTCACAGGTCAAATAGTTATTAGTACGTAAATAAAAAACTGGGAACGATCCGGACGAAAAGAAAATAAGAAGGACAGAGAATGGATCTCCTGTATCTCTTTTTCTTTTTACGAAAACTTTTGGGGAGAGAGTTGAGAATAAGTAAGTTATAAAAGTACGAACTGAATTACAGAAGGATTAAGTTGAGAACGGTGTTAGGATTCTCTAAAGTTTCAGGTAAATCATACAAATAGGTTGTCGGTTTAAAACTTTACGGACTTAAAAGTGTGGTCACTTGAAGAGGTAAGATAAAGTCTTTATCGAGAGGATACTGGATGTCGACTTTTAAGATAAATTGGTTTTTGTAATATTTATATTATAAGGTGAGTATATTTTGTCAGTAGATCTGTACTGAAACCCGGATTACAATGGAACTAGAGAAATAAAAAAATTAAAAATAAAATATAACTTCGTATTAACTAATTGTTACAACATAATCAAAGTCCACATGTCGTTTCACTAAGGTAATATGTATATACACACAGAACCCGAAAGGTCTACCGTGATCACCATTTCTTAGGCGGACGGTTACGTCTTCTGTATTTTCTATGCCCAGACTAGGAACCCAGTCTTTCTAGGGGACCTCCTCCCGTGCCGTTGGGTGAGATCATGAGAATGGATCTCTTAAAGGTATCTGTCTCCTCGGTCCGTCCGACATCCCACCGTTTTTCAACCTGTACTGACTTCACTGTCATACGTGGGTACGTAAATGTGTATCCACACAGACAAGAAAAAGTTTAATAAAAGGGTAGATCGAATAATGTTTTATAACTCGTCGTAAGGGACAAGATGTGTCATCTAGGAACAACTAATAGAAATTTATACCCTCACACATGTACAGTTAGGGTTTGAGGGTTAGATAGTAGAAAGGATGAGGAGAGGCGTGAGGTCCATTGTTATTCAAATAAAAGATTGAGACACTCACACAAAGACAAAACATTCATTTAAGTAAACATAGTAAAGAATTCTAAGACGTATATTTATTATAGTATATAATAAAGAAGGAGACAAACTGAATGAAGTAAATTATACTATTAGAGACCAGGTAGGTACAATGACGTTTACCGTAATAAAGTAAGAAAAATTATCGACTCATTATAAGGTAATATGTATACACACATATGTGTATAGTACATAATATATATATATATATATATGTGAAGTTAGTACAGGCTGAGACACACTGGGGTATCTACCGTCGGGTGGTCCGAGGGGTAGGGGCACCCTAAGAGGTCCGTTCTTGTGACCTCACCCAACGGTAAAGGAAGAGGTATATATATGTGTGTATTTATATATATTATATAATATATGTATATATGTATGTGTATAGCGTAGAAAATATAGGTAAGTAGATGGTTACTCGTAAATCATACGAAGGTACAGAACTGATGACATTTGTCGTGACGTTACTATAACCCTACGTACATAACAAAGTTATACACGGGTCCTTACCCTAATGACCCAGTGTGTCTTGGAGATAAAAATCAAAGAATTCCTTGGAGGTAGGAAAAGAGGTATCATTGACATGGTTAAATGTAAGGGTGGTTGTTACTTCCTCCCAAGGGAAAAGAGGTGTGGGAGAGGTCTTAAATAACAAATATCTAAAAACCACTACCGGTAAGATTGGTCATACTTTACTATGGAGTAACATAAAAACTAAACTTAAAGAGACAATTACTCGTTACAATTTGTAGAAAAGTACATAAATTATCGGTAGAAATACAGAAGAAACTTCTTTACCGACAAATCCAGAAGACGGGTGGAAAACTAACAAAACAAACAAACAAACAAAACATAAAAGACCACAACTCGGTATACTCGACGAAGAAGTTATTCATCACCCAAAGGGACCACCGAGTCACCATTCCTTAGATGGACGGTTACGTCTTCTACGTCCAATCTAGGAACTCCGTCTTTCTAGGGGACCTCTTCCTTTACCGTTAGGTGAGATCATAAGAACGGACCCTATAAGGTACCTGTCTCCTCGGACCGACCGATGTCTAAGTCTGTGCTGAATCACTGATTTAAACGATAAGGGACCACCGAGTCGACCATTTCTTAGGTAGACGTTACACTCTCTGGACCCAATCTAAGGACCCAACCCTTCTAAGGGACCTTTTCCCTTACCGATGGGTGAGGTCATAAGACCGGACCTCTTAAGGTACTTGATATGTCAGGTACTCCAGTGTTTCTCAGTCTGTACTGACTCGTTGAACCTGAAACATGATCACTGATTTGTTGTTCATCACTACAACTCGTACAAAAGTACACGAAAAAAGGGTAGACATACAAAGTAATCTCTTTATAAATAAATCCACGTACGTACATACTACGATTCAACGAAGTCAGTACAGGTTGAGAAACGTAGGGATTCCTAACAGACAGCGGACGGTCCGAGGAGACAGGTGTCCTAAGAGGTCCGTTCTTATGACCTCACCCAACGGAACGGGAGAAGGTTCCCTAGAAGGACTGGGTCCCTAGTTTGGACCAAGAGAATACAGAAGACGTAACCGTGTACCCAATAAATGGTGATCGTGGTGGCGTCTTCGGTCAGTATAAATACATAGGATGACTAAAAAGATAACCCTATAAAAAGAAATATAACTCGGTGTATTTGACAAGTATTTAAAACCTCTAATTAGGGAAAAACAACATAGTAAAAGTTTATAAAAGAGGGTAATACACCCAACAGAAAAGTAAAACAAATACCACAGGAAAAGATACGTTTTTGAAAATTCAAATCAATTCAAAGTAAATAAATAAAAACAGAAATAAAGGTAATGAGTTCTTCTTCCGAACCTTTTCTGTAATACAGTTTCTCTCAAGACGGATACAAAGGGAGATTCTCAAAATACTATAGATCGGAATTGTAAATCCATAAATTAGTTAGAACTCAAATAAAAACACATACCACAATTTCATACATTAAAGTAACAAATTGCATATCGAGAGGTCAAAAAGGTCGTGTTAAATAACTTCACTGACAAAAAGGAGGTAACATATCAGAACGGAGGAAACAGTATCTAATTAATTGGTATCTAAACACCTAAATAAAGACCCGAAAGATAAACAAGGTATCTACATATAAAGACAAACACACAGTCATGGTAAGACAACACTACTGACATCGAAATATGAGATTAGACTTCAGTCCCTCGGACTAAGAAGGTAGAGACAAAAGAAAAGAAAGGGGAGTTCTAACGAAACCGTTAAACTCTAGAAATCACAGAAGTATTTTTAAATTTCTAAGAAAACAGGATCAAGACACTTTTTACGGTAACTATTAAATTTCTTTAATGTAACTTAGACATCTGACGGAACCTATTACATAGTGAAACTGTCATAACTAAGAAGGTTACGTTCTTGTACCATGTAAAAAGGTAGGTAAACCTAGTAGAAACTAAAGAAAGTAATCGTAGAATCTTAAAGGTCTCAAGTCTAAGAAACGGAGGAATCCACCCAAATAAAGATCCATAAAATATGAAAAACTATACTAATATTTACTCTAACAAAGAAATTCTTAAAAAAGAAAGACTAGAAAACTTCAATCACATATCTTCACTTTACTTTCAGTGAGTCAGCACAGACTGAGAAACTCTAGGGTGTCAGGAACCTTAAGACGTCCGGTATTATGACCTCACCCATCGGAAAGAGAAGAGGTCCCCTAGATGGGTTGGGTCCCTAGTTTGGGTCCAGAGGACGTAACGACCACCTAAGAATTCGACTCGGTGGTCCCTTCGGTTTCACGTTGTCTAAAGACACGTAATCGAAACATAGAGTGTTGAAATGACTTAATTAACTACTCTAGATCATCAAAGGAGAATGGTAGAAATCCTAAAAGATACATATCATAGTACAACAGACGTTTGGTCTTGTCAAAATGAAAAACAAATGTTAAACCAAAGGAAAATGAATAAAAAGAAGAAACTACCGGTACCGATCTTGCAGGTTTTGATACAACTTATTTTAACCATTCCCAATTGTAGAAACAGAGCAAGCCCTAGAATCTCCTTTATGAAAGTCTAAAAGTGGTAACTCATACTACGATCGACATCCAAACAGTATATAACGGAAATTATACAACTCCATATAAGGGATATAAGGGTGAAAGACCTATTAAAAATAGTATTCACCCACGACTTAAAACATAAAATGACTCTTTATACTCCGTAATTCTGTACTAAAAGAGTTCGAGTATAAACAGATATATTATAACTGGGTTATAAAGGTTGGTTACGTTAATTATATCTAAAGAGGTCTAGTTTCTTATTACTAAAGAGATGAAGATACCTTTCCAGTTCGGTGGATAGTGATGTTTAATGGGTTTTATTTACGATTCTAACCACCTGTGGAGAACTAGGAAATAGAGAAGAACCCGGTGATGGGCTCGAACGAATGCAAAATATTAATTCGAAAACCTTTCCTATGATTCGTATGTTAAGGACATAAAGGAATGTGAACGGACCGAATAGATAGATCAAATTAAAACAAAGACGAAAGTTGTAAAATAACTTTAGTCGGATCCATTTGAGTCGTTATTGGTGTTAACGGTTTAAGTTACCCGTAAAAGATCATAAAAAGAACTACTAGGAGAAAAGATATGAACTGTAACTATTGAATTAATTGACAAAAAGAGGGGACCGAAGACACTGGGGTCTAAGTAGATTAAGAAGAGTATAAAGAGACTAGAAATGAAAAAAAAAAAAAAAATTCATTCGAGGAGAAAGAGAAGATTAGGAAGTTTCAATCTTGTCTCTAACTCTGTACCATAATACAAGTATGTCTCCTATGTGTAGTTTTTATGAATAATTCTATCATTCAAACAAAAGTTTGGAAATACATTTTATCTTATACGGAAAAATATATACATACAGTTCACAGTAAATGGTAAAAGTAACGGAATTTGACGTAATAATTGGGAAGTGCATAAAATGTGAAAACTAAATATTTTTGGATCACTCAATCCATTCTTTCTATAGTAAGAACGAGATACCTATTTCTTTGTTTCTAAGTCCTTCAAACTTGCTAAATAGATTCCAATTGCCGACAATACATGACTTAAGTCTATATTTTGGATCCACTAAAAGAAACGTACTAAAAAGATTAAGAATAAAAAAATTTAAAAACGTAGTGATGTAATAACTAAAATGACAAGTTTGACATTATAAGGGTATCTAGTTCTGTAAACTGGGTAAAAGGTATGAATGTTAGCGATTCTTTCTATGTATTTCCGTCTCCTACTTCTAAAATCCCTTTTTTGGATTTTCTGCACAAACCGACACGAAAGTTTTTGTTTCGAATCGGATCTTATACTCTTTTATTCAAGTCTTACATATTTTGAAATCTCAGTTGGGATTTTGTGTTGTTTTTTATATTTTGTCATCTATAGTTAATGATAATTTACACAGGAATACTCTAATAGATCGACATTTTTAAAGGGTCTGTATTAGTGACTATCGATGATTCGGTACGTAATTGAAACTCTCTATGGTGTGTTTACTTGAAATAAATCTTTAAAATGATTTTTTGGGTACCTCAACGGTATATCTTGGATTTGTTTCATAGAATAAAGATTAAAGGACCAATCAATTCAAATATTAAATGGGTTTCCTTTTATAAAAATCTGTATCACTATAAAGAAACTCCTTTCTGAAAAGGATAGACATTTTTCACAGGTCAAATTTACTGAAATCGTACATGTGACTGTTCTCAGATGTTTTCAAAATTTAACGTATCCTTTTATCTTCGTACTTCTCTCCTTTGGACTCTTTATCCGTAATGATTTTATCTCAACTTAACGATGGGGAATCTACGCTTACTTAAGACGTAAATATATAATAAAACCTAAATATATAACAATATATATATAGATTATATATATGTATAATTTTTATATATTGTAAGTATATAACAATAGTTATGTAAATACATCACAATATGGATCATGTCGTTAAAATAATAAGTCCGTTACTATCATTCCTTTTATTTTCAAGTGAGAAGAAAAGTAAGTTGAGATATAATTAAAGGTTACAAAATATGATTCACGAATGGTCCGTTAAAAGGTTCTTAGATCACTGTACTACTAACTGTGTTATCTGTCTGTTTACACATTTACGTATTGTGTATACATCTATATATATGTATATATGTGTTTAAGTATCCCCTCACACCACCATTCACGATACTTTTATATTTTTTCCCATTCTCCTATCTCTCACTGGTCCTCAATAAAATGTGTTTCATGAGTCCTTATCGAGGATACTCCTCTATCGTGAAATAGTCTTTACACTTACTTCACTTTGTCTTTACTTTTATAACCTCTCATCACAAGGTTCTTGTCCCTTGTCTTTTATGTTTACGGGTCTTCGTATAAAATGTATATTATCCTTCTGGTTCATTCGTTTCTCAACTCTACTACTACTTCTTTAACCGTTCGGGATCCACTCTAACCTGTGATCTGATTACGTATCTACAAACTAAAAAAAAGATTTACTTTACCTTTTACTACCTCCCAAAACTCACACCCTTTTGGAATGATCTTATGAGTTCTATCGGTATAAAAACGTAATATTCGGTTTGTTTATATACTTACGATTCAGTAAAGTCAGTACAGGTTGAGACACGCTGGGGTATCTACCGTCGGGTGGTCCGAGGGGGTAGGGACCCTAAGAGGTCCGTTCTTGTGACCTCACCCAACGGTAAAGGAAGAGGTTACGTACTTTCACTTTTCACTTTAACTTCAGTGGGTCAGCACAGGTTGAGAAACACTGGGGTCCCTGACGTCGGATGGTCCGAGGAGACAGGTACCCTAAAAGGTCCGTTCTCATGACCTCACCCAACGGTAACGGAGAGGCTTTATATACTTATCTGAAAATTTTTTATTTGTTCCGAAATATTTTTTACATTATCCTGTGTTTCATATAAAGTTTAGTTCTTAAATCCTCCCCCGTACGGATTCTACCACCTCCTTATCCTACCCCTCTGACGAAAGAGAGAGTGTTTAAGTAACTTTCTTATAAACTTACGACTCGTTTAAAGTGTTTTGTTGAATACTTACGACTGTCTTCTGTAGTCCGTGGGTCTTTCCGTTGGGTAACAGAAGTTTTCCTCCATCCTTTTTTTATATTTTCTATTTTTCTCTCTGTTTTCTCCATCCCTGTCTCTAGGTAGGGTCCTTCCCTCAGAATTTTTTCTCTCTTCAAAGGTTTATGGTCCTTTGTGAGAGTGACCGCCCAGACACCGCTCAGATACTTAGAGTCTCCCGTTGTATTGACCCTCCTTTTTATTTATTACTTAATTAATTTTGGGTGTCTAATGCACGGATTACCGTTGAGGGTCGTCTCTACGTTCGGTCTACGAGTGTAGGTGGTGATCGTTCGGCCCCGACCTGTCCCTCCGCGGCCGACGTAACGAATCCCATTCCTGGTCAGGACTTACGGGACTCCCGTTAGACTCCCTTGATTGCACTATAGTTGGGTCTGACACCCTATCGGTCTCTCTTTCGGTTTTTTCTCTCTCTCTCTCTCTCTCTCTCTCTCTCTCTCTCTCTCTCTCTCTAAATAAGCCTCTTTTCGAGACTGGATTCTGTAACGGTCCGGACAAGTGTCTTGTTTCCTGACTCGTCTCAATCGGCCGACGCCTCATCGGGTGGGGGCCGACCTCTGTCCGTCCGCTCCCGTCGGTCTCGGTCTTCCCCTGTTAACGTCGGGGTCCCCCCGTAGGAGATGGTTTGACGTTCGTCCGAAGTAACAATTGGTTCTGAAGAACCCTAAGACTTGACAACTGTAAACAGCCCTCCCAACGTTGGTCTCTAATCAAGGGGTCTTCTTTGTGTACTGTGTGGATTCTTCTGTGTGGGCAACATGTGGGTCTTTTGGCTCGCCGACCCTGTCCCCTTCGTTATTCTGTGTGTGGGGTGGACCCCCACTGACGCGAACGGTTCGTGGACCCGTGGCCTCGACGAGCCTGGACCCTTCCCGTGTTTTACGTCTGGGTTGACTGAGACGTGGAAACGTCTCATGGACTTTCGGACTTGGACTCACCGAATCTGGACCCTTCACGTGCGTTGGCCCCGGACGAAGTCTGTCAAGGGCCGTCTCAGTGGATCTCGGACTGTTCACATGTGGTACTGTCGTGTGTGTAGGTGACACTCGCCCCCGTTTGGGTCACACCAACTTTGTGACGCTCGTGTGGGGGTTTGTACGGTCACCATAAACAAACGTCACAAGGAGGGTGGAGTGTCGTGCTGACTTGTTCATTCGGATTTATTCACCGGTGTAAACGGGGGAACACAGTCCCTTCTTTAATTTATCACCTCTGGTCGTTTGACTACCTCGATGTTATTTGTCTCCCTTGGTGAAACCTTCACTGTCCACGTTGTCTAATTTTGGGACATCAATAGTGGTTGATGTATCCTTCCCCGGATATCTAGAACTCTTCGTATTCGACCTAGTTCCTTGATAGACTTTTACTTGTCTCGGGTGGAGGACGTTGTCGAGGTGTCTTTCAGGATCTATATATAAAATGATAATAGTAAAAAATTAATTTTTTTCAAAAATCATAATTCAAGAGATAATTCGGATATAAAAGTAAAAATATTGGATGATAATGGAACGGTTTTTTCTGGGATGAAAATTTCGTTTGAAGTATTTATATAAAATTTTGAATACACTGATACAAAACAAGGAAAATTATAACGTAAAAACTCTTAGATTCGAGATGAGATCTAAAATTTAACAACGAAAAACCATAAACAATAGTTAAAACATGGAAATTCTTATGTTCTAAGTCATGAGTAAGAATGAACCCTCACACTAATGACCGAACTAACAAGAGAGGGGGAAAACTGAGAGGAAAAGAGGTGTTCAAGTGGAGATAGAGAAGGAAGGGGGAAGAGAAGAGATAGGTTGAGGTACTTTGAGACACACAAGACCCTACACCTCTTGAGAATCCCTTGACTAATGACCGACCTAGACAGAGAGAGGAAAACTAAGAGGGATAAAAGGAAGACCAGTGGAGATAGAGGGAGGAGGGAGAAGAGAAGACGTACATTGAGACAGTTGGAGAGGTCCACAGGGAGTGACACCTCTTTGAAAAGTAGGAATTGGATCTACAAAATAGTAGTCCCGACATGTCTACCTCTTCAGAACTCCGATGACATTCTTATTCTGACTTTTGGTCACCGTCCTCCGAATTCAGGTTTTGGACTCTTGTGGTCTCTTTAGGACTGAGGTCTGTGTCAGTTATTCACGAGTAGTTTTTGGAGGTATGGATGTGACTTTGGTTCGAGGGGTTCTCGGTTGGTCAAGGTCTCGTTCTGTATGGTACGGTTAAGAGGCCTTTGTGTCCTTGTATCGGGACTGGAAGTTATATGTCCAATGGGTTTCAGTGTGGTTTTGGATAACTTTTAAGTTTTGAGTCCTACCTATGAAGTAACGTAAGGTCTCTCTTCTTTAAGTAGAGGTGAGTGGTCTTGTGGTTGTGTTCGAAGGGATTGTTCCTTTGGAACTGTTAGGTGGGCAGGTTGGTGTTGGTGTCGCTCCTTGGAGGTGTTATTTCTCCTTGGTGTTTGACGCTCTGATACCTTTCCGGTAGGGTTTGTGTCGTTATATTTGTTCTCCTTTTCCATGTCTTCATAAGTCATCGATTTCCTTGTCCTGTTTACGAGTTGTTTGTTTTGTTTTCTCCTTCTCGATTCCTTAGATGGACTATTTCTTAAGTCTTATTACGATCACTTTTACTAGGTTTTAGAACTTTTGTTTTACCTCCATGTCTTATCGGGGACCCCTGTTCCTAACTCTCCTACTTTCTTCACTAATCGTTCCTGGATCTTCTTTATTCTTTCTCATTTATATATTACTTATTACGTTTTTATTTACTCTAGTTTTTGGGAGTCCTCCCTTGGTTCTCATCTTATTCACTCCGTCTTCTATCCTATTCACTCCATCTTCTGTCTTACCATCTTTGTTTACTTTGTCTCTCCTTTTTTCTTTTCTTTACTACTGTTGGAGTCTCTGTAGACCCTGTTACAATTCGCGGGGTTGTAAGTTTAGTATTCTCAGGGTCTTCTTCTGTTTTTCTTTATGGTACTCTTTTGTGAACTCCTCTATTATCAACTTTTAAAGGGACTTCACCCCTTCCTTTATCAGTGGGTACAGGTTCTTCGGGTCTCTCAGGGTTTGTCCTTTTTGGGTTCCCCTTTGTGAGATTCTGTGTATAATTAGTTTAATTGTTTCTAGTTTGTGTTTCTTGTTTATAATTTTCGTCATTCCCTTTACGTTGTTTATTCTGTGTTCCCCTAAGGGTAGTCCAATTGTCGACTAGAAAGTTATCTTTGAAAAGTCCGGTCTTCCCTTACCGTCCTGTATGTATTTCACTTCTTTCTCTTTTTGAATGTTGGGTCTAATGACATTTGTCGTGCCTAGAGTAAGTTTATACTTCCTATTTAGTTTTCGAAATGTTTGTTCATTTTCGACTCTCTTAAGTCGTGTTGGTTTGGTCGAGAGGTTGTTTACGATTTCCTAAAGGACATTTATTGTTTGTGTTTTTCCCACGTATTTGAGCTTGGGTTTTGTTGTTTCCTTTACCGTTACCCTAGTAGTCAGGTGAAGTCAAGTGAGTCAGCACAGGCTGAGAGACGCTGGGGTACTTAGTGTCTTCCGGTCCGGAGGGACAGGTAGTGGTAGAGGGCCTCAAGTGGGTCTGAGTGCAGGTAGCTCAGACACTACGGTAGGTCGGTAAGTGACAACCAGCAGGGGAAGAGGAGGACGGGGGTTAAGGAGGGTCGTAGTCTCAGAAAAGGTCACTCAGTTGAGAAGCGTACTCACCGGTTTCATGACCTCAAAGTCGAAGTCGTAGTAAGGAAGGTTTCTTTAGGGTCCCGACTAGAGGAGGTGTTACCTGACCAACCTAGAGGAACGTCAGGTTCCGTGAGAGTTCTCAGAAGAGGTTTTGGTGTCAAGTTTTCGTAGTTGAGAAACCGCGAGTGGGAAGAAGTGTCAGGTTGAGAGTGTAGGTATGTACTGATGACCTTTTTGGTATCGGAACTGATCTGCCTGGAATCAGCCGTTTCATTACAGAGACGAAAAATTATATGATAGATCCAACCAGTATTGAAAAGAAGGTTCCTCATTCGCAACAAATTAAAGTACCGGTGTTAGTGGTAGATGTCACTAAAACCTCGGGTTTTTTTATTTTAGACTGTGACAAAGTTGACTAAGGGGTAGATAAAGGGTACTTCACTACCCTGGCCTACGGTACTAGAAGCAAAAGACTTACAACTCGAAATTCGGTTGCAAAAGTGAGAGGAGAAAGTGAAAGTAGTTCTCCGAAAAATCGAGGAGAAGTGAAAGACGGTATTCCTACCACAGTAGACGTATAGAGTCCGATAACTATAAAGAGGACCGTTAGAACTAAGGTCGAACACAAAGAAGGTCAGGTCGAAAAGAGTACTACATGAGACGTATGTTCAATTTAGTCGTCCCACTGCTATATCTCGGAACTGTATGAGGAAAAGGATAAACCTTGGTCAGACAACTAGGTACAGGTCAATATTCACAACGAAGGACTTGACGTATGTCTAAAGAATTCTCCGTCCACTCCACCAGACCATAAGGGTAGAGAAAGTCTTAAAAGGTCAAATAACACTAGGTGTGTCAGTTTCCGAAACCGTATCAGTTATTTCGTCTTTATCTACACAAAGACCTTGAGAGCACGAAAAAACTACTAGGTCGTCTACAACCATTAAACTAGAGACCAAGCAGACGGAGAAGATTTTGGTCGAACTTGTAGTCCCTCAAGTGGCAAGTACATAACGACTTCGGACGGAACCTCTTAAAACTCGTAAAGAAATGATCGTACACTCTACTCACGTTAACACGTCATCAAACTCGTAAGAAACCGTAACGGAAAGAAACCTTAACCTTACTTTTGACTGGAAAAGGTCAGGACACCGGTGACGACTCAAAAGGTTTAAACGACCGTATAACTCACGTCGTGAAAGTGTTGTAGTAGAAAGTCTTAAACTTTGTCGAGGTGACCTTTAGGTAGTGGAGGTGATCGAAACAAGCATCACTACGAAAGATTCCGGGTGAACTGAAGTGTAAGGTTCTACAGACCGAGATCTACTCACTAGTGTGGTAGTACTAATAGACCCAGCACTTCTAGAAAAAACATGTCATGAAGACACATAAGAACGGTGGAGAAGCATTAGAGAAGACGAAAACAATCCAGGTCTGGTGAAGACAGGAAATAGCTCGGGTAGAAACGTACTTTACAAGGGAACCATAGAGATTAAAAGAACTTCTCTAGAGATCAGAAAGAGTAAGACAAGAAAAGGAGATAAACAAACGTAACTAGTGACTTCATCCGAAAGAATAGAGAAGAACGATAAGAAACCTTGAGACGTAAGTCTACGAATATATAAAGGAAAAGAGGAAACGAAAATCGGAGAGAAGAAAAGTGTCGATAAACATTCCGGAGGGGTCTCTCGGTAAAATGAAAAAACGTAAAGAAAAGGTACCCCTACCAGAACTAGGGACAGAGGACATGTTACAGTGCTTGGAGTAAGGTATCAAGTAGTCTGTGAGATAGTCTAGATCCGGGAATTTAGATAAAGAGTGAAGGTGACATATTAGTATTCCCTAAACTAAATCCAGTATGGACTTACCAGATTGCCAAAAGGGATGAAAGAAGTTGAACTCAGACTTAAACCATTATTCCTCAAGTACTAGACTCAGTGTCAGTCGAGGACCAGAACAAAAACAACTGACACGAATAGTTATTAATGGAATTTACATTTACCCAACTTACAGGGTTGGTATTCTGTTTCTGACCGAGTTACCTGTATTTTTCTTCTGGGGATATATACAACAGATGTTCTCTGGGTGGAGTTTTGTTCCCTGTGTATGTCTGACTTTCACTTCCCGACCTTTTTTCTATAAAATACGTTTACTTCTTGTTTTCTTTCGTCCTCATCGTTATGAGTATAGTCTATTTTATCTGAATTTTATTTCCGACACTTTTCTCTGTTTATTTCTATGATGTATTACTAGTTTCCTAGTAAAGTTATTCTTGTATATTGTTAATATTTATATATACGTAGGTTGTATCCTCGTGGTGTTATACATTCCCTTTACGATTATTCATACTTTCCCCTTTACTTGTTCTTGGGTCATTATCACCTCTCAAAATATAGAATGGGTGTGGATACCTATCTGGTTGATTTGTTTTTTAATTACTCCTTTGTGTTTGAAAGTTACTATGTTATCTGGTCAATCTGGATTAACTACCTCTTCCGGCAACATCGGGTGAGGTCATGAGAGTGGACCGTTTAGGGTACCTGCCTCCTCGGACCATCCGACGTCAGGTATCCCAGCGATCCTCAGTGTGTGTTGACTCACTGAAGTGAAAATGAAAAGTGAAAGTCCGTAACTTCTTCTTTTACCGTTGGGTGAGGTCACAAGAAGGGACCTCTTAGGGTCCCTGTAACCTCGGATCACCTGACGTAAGAGACCCCAACGTGTCTCAGTCCGTGTTGACTTCGTTTAATTGTCGTCGTCGTCGTCGTCGTCGTCTTAGTCGTCTGGATTAACTATAGATATTCTATAAAGTGGGTTTTGTTACTTAAAGTGGTAAAAGAGTTCACATGTACCTTGGAAGAGGTCCTATCTAGTGTAGGTCCCGGTATTTAGATCGGAACCATTTAAGTTTTGTTAACTTTAGTAAGGTTCGTAGAAAAGACTGTTGTTTCGTCATTCTAATCTACAGTGAATGTCCTCTTTTTGATAATTTTTAAGGTTGTATACTTCCGACTTGTCGTGTGACGACTTATTGGTTGTTTAGTGTTTTCTTTTTTTCTTTAGTTTTATACGTATATTTGCTTACTTTTACTTTTGAGTTGTGGGGTTTGGGATAGTCAAGTCAAGTCAAGTCAGTGAGTCAGCACAGGCTGAGAAACGCTGAGGTACTTAACGTCGTACGGTCCGGAGGGACAGGTAGTGGTTTAGGGCCTCAAATGAGTTTGAGTGTAGGTAGTTCAGTCACTACGGTATGTCGGTAGAGTAGGAGACAACAGGGGAAAAGGAGGACGGGGGTTAGGGAGAGTAGTAGTCTCAGAAAAGGTTACTCAGTTAAGAAGTGTACTCCACCGGTTTGGGATACCCTGTGACATTTTGTTACGTTTCCCCTTCCAAGTATAGTTATGTCCGAATGGAGTTCTTTATTCTTTTTTCAGTTGATGTATTGGATTGAGATGTGGATTTCGATGACCTTTTCCTTCTTTACTTCTTGGGATCCCAATCATCTTCCTTTCTTTAGAATTTATAATCCCGTCTTTATTTACGTTTTCTTTGTTTTTTCTAGTATCGTTTATAGTTGTTTCGATTTTCGACTAAGAAACTCTTCTATTTATTTTAACTGTTTGGTAATCGGACTGAGTAGTTCTTTGTTTTCTTCTTAGTTTAGTCGTTTTAATCTTTTCTTTTACTTTTCTAGTGTTGTCTGTTGTG
This sequence comes from Capra ibex, assembly GCA_006410555.1. NCBI lineage: Eukaryota > Metazoa > Chordata > Mammalia > Artiodactyla > Bovidae > Capra > Capra ibex. The sequence goes on along the minus strand of SJYO01029184.1, from coordinate 39,001,074 downwards.
TCTTTATGTTTCCTAGTAATTCTCTGATGATAGTCGTAGATATACGGTTATTTTACCTGTTGAACCTTCTTTACCTGTTTAAGGACCTTTTCATGTTGAAAGGTTTTGACTTGGTCCTTCTTTATCTTTTATTTTTGTCTCGGTAGTGTTCGTACCTTTAACTTTGACATTAGTCTTTATAAGGTCGTTTGTTTTCGGGTCCAGGTCTACCGAAGTCTCGACTTAAGATACTTTTTAAATCTCTTCACGATTGTGGGTAGGATTAGTTTGAGAAGGTCTTTTAACGTCTTCTTCCATTTGAAGGTTTGATTAAGATACTCCGGTGGTAGTGGGAATATGGTTTTGGACTGTTTCTGCTGTGTTTTTTTCTTTTGATGTCCGGTTATAGTGACTACTTGTATCTACGTTTTTAGGAATTGTTTTAAGATCGTTAGTCTTAGGTTGTTGTGTAATTTTACTAGTATGTAGTCCTGGTTCACCCTAAATAGGGTTCCTACATTCCTAAGAAGTTATAGACGTTTAGTTAGTTACGTTATGTAGTGTAATTGTTTAACTTTTTATTTACAGTATACTTATAGAGTTATCTACGTCTCTTTCGGAAACTGTTTTAAGTTGTAGACAAATATTATTTTTGAGCGGTCTTTCGTCCTTATCTTCCTTGTACGGAGTTGTATTATTTTCGATGTATACTGTTTGGGTGTCGCTTGTAATAGGAGTTACTACTTTTTAACTTTCGGAAAGGGGATTTCAGTCCTTGTTCTGTTCCCACCGGTGAAAGTGGTGATGATAAGTTGTGTCAAAACCTTCAAAACCGGTGTCGTTAGTCTCGTCTTTTTCTTTATTTTTCTTAGGTTTGACCTTTCTTCTTCATTTTGTGAGTGACAAACGTCTACTGTACTAAGAGATGTATCTTTTGGGATTTTTGAGGTGGTCTTTTAATGATCTCGATTAGTTACTTATGTTATTTCAACGTCCTATATTTTAGTTGTGTGTCTTTAGGGAACGTAAGGATATGTGATCATTACTATTTTATCTTTCTCTTTAATTCCTTTGTTAAGATAAGTGGTAACGTTGCTTTTATTATTTTATGAATCCTTATATAAATGGATTTTTTTTTTTCTTTTTCTTTAATTTCTGGATATTTTGTGACAACTTTCTTTAGTTACTCCTGTGATTATCTACCTTTTGATATGGCACAAGTACCTAGTCTTCTTAGTTATATCACTTTTACACATATGATGGGTTTCGTTAGATATCTAAGTTACGTTAGGGATAGTTCCATGGTTACCATAAAAAGTGTCTCGATTTTGTTTATTAAAGTGTTAAACATACCTTTATGTTTTTTGGAGCTTATGGATTTCGTTATGACTGTTTATTCTTACCTTGACCTTCTTAATTGGACGGACTTAAGTCCGAGATGATGTTTCGGTGTTAGTAGTTCAGTCATACCATGACCGTGTTTCTGTCTTTATATCTAGTTACCTTGTTTTGTCTTTCGGGTCCTTTTTAGGTACGTAGATACCTGTGGAATATAAACTGTTTCCACTGTTCTTATATGTTACCTCTTTTCTGTTTGAGAAATAGTTCACCGCGACCCTTTTGACCAGTTGATGAACATTTTCTTACTGTAACCTTGTGAAAGATTGTGGTATGTCCTTGCAGCGAGTCAGCACAGGCTGAGAAACGACGGGGTACCTGACATCGGATGGTCCGAGGAGACAGGTAGCCTAAAAGGTCCGTTATCGTGACCTCACCTAAAAGTAAAGGAAGAGGTCACCTAGAAGGACTGGGTCCCTAGCTTGGGCCCAGAGGGTGTAACATTTGTCTGCGAAATGGTAGACTCGGTGGTCCCTTCAGGAAGATTGTGGTATGTATCTTTATTTGAGTTTTACCTAATTTCTAGATTTGTAATCTGGTCTTTGATATTTTGAGGAACTCCTCTTGTATCCGTTTTGTGAGAGGGTGCATTTAGTGTCGTTCTAGGAGATACTGTGTGGAGGGACTTATAACCTTTATTTTCGTTTTCATTTGTTTATTCCGGATTAATTTTAATTTTCGAAGACCTGTTGTTTCCTTTGATATTCGTTCCATTTTTCTGTCCGAAGTCTTACCCTCTTTTATTATCACTTACTTCGTTGACTGTTTCTCAATTAGAGTTTTTATATGTTCGTTGAGGACGTCGACGTAAGGTCTTTTTATTTGGTGGGTTATTTTTTGCCCGGTTTCTAGATTTGTCTGTAAAGAGGTTTCTTCTGTATATCTACCGACTGTTCTTGTACTTTTCTACGAGTTGTAGTGAGTAATAGTCTCTTTACGTTTAGTTTTGGAGTTACTCCATGGTAAAGTGTGGTCAGTCTTACCGACGATAGGTTTTCAGATGTTCGTTATTCACGACCTCTCCCACACCTCTTTTCCCTTGGGAGAATGTGACAACCACCCTTACGTTTGATCATGTCGGTGATACCTCTTGTCACACCTCTAAGGAATTTTTTGACCTTTATCTTGACGGAATATTGGGTGGTTAGGGCGACGACCCGTATGTGTGGCTCCTTTGGTCTTAACTTTCTGTGCACATGGGGTTACAAGTAGTGTCCTGTACCTACTTGGTCCTGTACCTTCATTGGAACTACAGGTAGTCGTCTACTTACCTATTCTTTCGACACCACGTATATGTGTTACCTAATAATGAGTCGGTAATTTTTCTTCTGTAAACTTAGTCAATATTACTCCACCTACTTTGACCTCTGACAATACGTCTCACTTCATTCGGTCATTCTTTTTGTGGTTATGTCATATGATTACACATATATACCTTAAATCTTTCTACCATTACTATTGGGACATACACTCTGTTGTTTTCTCTGTGTCTACATATCTTCTCAGAAAACCTGAGACACCCTCTCCCTCTCCCACCCTACTAAACCCTCTTACCGTGACTGTGTACATATTATAGTATATACTTTACTTAACGGTCAGAGCCAAACTATGTACTATGTCCTACGGACTCCGGTCACGTGACTCTACTGGGTCTCCCTACCATACCCCTCCCCCAAAGTCCTACCCCTTGTGCACATTTGGAAACCACCTAAATACAACTACATACCGTTTTGGTTATTTTATCAAATTTCATTAATCGGAGGTTAATTTTATTTATTTAAAAATAAATTTTTTGTAAGAAGTTGTTGTTGTTGTTTATTTATTTAAATCTGAATTTTTTATTAAAATTTTTTACTTAAATCCTTTTTATTAACGATTTTGTAAAATTCGTCAGTATGAGAATTTTAAAATTCTCCAATTTTAATAAAAATCAAAAAGGAATTAGAGTTCACTACAAATAAAACCAGAATCTAATAACTAGAGGATATTAATAAGATAGAAATAAATTTGTACAACTTCTACAAATGTACTCTTGTATTAAAATTCTTCAAAATATAAACTTGAGTCGAAAAGAGAAAGGAAAACCTCTGACTTCAGAGTCTTATATACTTCGTAAGAAAAAAGACAACTTTAATTATGGTCGATAAGAGTCATAATTATGTTGTTTTCTTTTGAGAAGAAGTATGTTATTATATAACAAAGAATACGGTGATCATTTTTAAACGATGTCTATACTTAATACTTATTTTTATATAAATAACGTAATCATAGTACATGGTCTGTGAGACCATTCACAAAATGTACTAAATAGAGTAAAACAAAGTGTATTTAGGAACATCTATGAATCATTAAAAAAGGGAATTTTGTTGAATGTACTATTAATACAATAGAAGAAATGGTGTCTTAGAGTCAGAGGTATTTTCACGGACCTTGTATTCTCCATATTATAGACAATTTACTTAACTAATATACTGACCTAAAGATAATATGTGTAATCTTTCGACTCCATGTCTTTAAAATTGTATGAACAAGTTCATACGCATCGTTGTCCTGAGTTGATACAAGACGTACTGAGGTGTTTCAGGAAAGGGTATTGGTGTTAAAGCGAACTGAAACGTTTTATACAGTATGGAACACGATAATAGGAGTCGGAGCTAAGTCGAGTCGACTCAACGAGTCAGCACAGACTGAGAAGTGCTGGGGTACTTAGTGTCGTACGGTCCGGAGGGACAGGTAGTGGTTGTGGATCTCAAATGAGTTTAAGTACAGGTAGTTCAACCACTACGGGTAGGTCGGTAGAGTAGGAGACAACAGGGGAAGAGGAAGACGGGGGTTAAGGAGGGTCGTAGTCCCAGAAAAGGTTACTCAGTTGAGAAACGTACTCCACTGGTTGTATAACCTCAAAGTCGAAATCGTAGTCTGGAAGGTTACTTGTGGTCTTGACTAGAGGAAATCTTACCTGACCAACCTAGAGGAACGTCAGGTTCCCTGAGAGTTCACGGAAGAGGCTGTGGTCTCAAGTTTTCATAGTTAAGAAGTCGCGAGTCGAAAGAAGTGTCAGGTTGAAAGTGTAGGTATGTACTGGTGACCTTAGTGGTATCGGAACTGATCTACCTGGAAACAACCGTTTCGTTACAGACACGAAAAGTTATACTATAGATCCGACAAGTATTGAAAGGAAGGTTCCTCATTCACGGAATTAAAGTACCGACATTAGTGGTAGACGTCACTAAAACCTCGGGTTCTTTTATTTCAGTCGGTGACAAAGGTGACAAAGGGGGAGATAAAGGGCACTTCACTACCCTGGACTACGGTACTAGAAACAAAAGACTTACAACTCGAAATTCGGTTGTAAAAGTGAGAGGAGAAAGTGAAAGTTGTTCTCCGAAAAGTCAATGAGAAGTGTAAGACTGTATTCCCACCACAGTAGACGTATAGAGTCCGATAACTATAAAGAGGACCGTTAGAACTAAGGTCGAACACAAAGAAGGTCAGGTCGTAAAGAGTAATACATGAGACGTATATTCAATTTATTCGTCCCACTGTTATATGTCGGAACTGCATGAGGATAAGGATAAACCTTGGTCAGACAACAAGGTACAGGTCACGATTGACCACAAAGGACTGGACGTATATCCAAAGAGTTCTCCGTCCACTCCACCAGACCATAAGGGTAGAGAAAGTCTTAAAAGGTGTCAAATAACACTAGGTGTGTCAGTTTCCGAAACCGTATAAATTATTTCGTCTTTATTTACAAAAAGACCTTGAGAGAACGAAAAAGGTAGTAGGTCGTCTATAACCGTTAAACTAGAGACCAAGGAGAAGGAAAAGATTTTGGTTAAACTTGTAGACCTGCAAGTACCAAGTACATAACGACTTCGGACCGAACCTCTTAAAACTCGTAATGAAATGATCACACATTCTACTCACGTTAACACACCATCAAACTTGTAAGAAACCGTAACGGAAAGAAGTCCTAACCTTACTTTTGACTGGAAAAGGTCGGGACATCGGTGACGACTCCAAAGGTTTATTTGGCGATTATAATTGGAATGAGGATCAAAGTTATTAGGCATATGTGAAAGAAATTGAAAAGAATTTAAGAACCAGCAGACACAACCATTTCGGAAAACAAATTTCTTCGATCTCAAACGAAAAAAAAAGGGGAACGAAGTCTAGAAATTCGCAAAAATGTCTATAAAACACGGTCTTATACACACACACACACACACACACACACACACACACACACACGTTAAACATTATGACCATTGAGTGGGTCTCAGTAAAAATTTGAATAAATAAAACGAAATTTTATAACACGACCAAAGACTTTATGTCGTTGTACTTAGTTGGTATTCATATAGATACAGGGGAAGGAGAACTTGGAGGAAGGGTGCAAGACTGTGTTAGGTGGGGAGATACAACAGTGTCTCATGACCAAACTCAAGGGACTCAGTATGTTGTCTAGGGGTGACCGATAGACAAAACGTTATTACATTAACAAAAGTACGATGAGAGACTTAATCGGGGTGGAGAGGAAGGGGATGACAAAGGTGTTCAGACAAGACATACAGATCCAGAGATGACTACGGGACGTTAATGTAAGTAGTTATGGTAGAAAGATCTAAGATGTATATCCGCAATTATGTGTTATATACGAAAAGAAAAAGACTGAATGAAGTGAGACACACTATCCGAGATCCGAGTAAGTGTAGTACTCTTGACTAAGTTTACTCACTGAAAAATACCGACTTATCATAAGGTAATATATATATATATACACACACACACATATATATATATATATATATATATGTATGTGGTGTCGTAGAAATACGAAAGTAGACAATTATCTGTAGATTCAACGAAGACACCAGATCGATAACATGTATAACATTTATCTTGACGTTACTTATAATCCAATGTACAGAGGAAAGTTAATACCAAAAGAGTCCCATATACGGGTCATCATCCTAATGACTCAGTATACCATCAAAACAATGATCAAATAATTCCTTAGAGGTATGATAAGAAGTATCATTCATATAGTTAAATGTAAGGGTGGTTCTAACGTTTTGACAAAGAAAAAGAGATGTAGGAGAGATCGTAATAACAAACATCTAAAAATTTACTACCGGTAAGAATCAATACACTCCACTATAGAGAAACATCAAACTTAAACGTAAAGAGACACTTACTCACTACAACTTATAGAAAAGTACAAAAATTATCGGTAGAACACACTAGAGTGTACGATTGTTTCATTACGAGTTTTAAGAGGTCCAATCTAAAGTTGTCATGTACTTTACTCTTGAAGGTCTACAAGTTCGACCTAAATCTTTCCCGTCTCCTCGGTCTCTAGTTTAACGGTTTTAGTCAACCTAGTATCTGTTTCGTTCTACTAAGATCTTCTTGTAGATGAAGATGAAATAACTGATACGATTTCAGAAACTGACACACCTAGTGTTTTTTTTTTTTTTTTTTTTTTTTTTTTTTTTTTTTTTCTTTTATAATTNTTTTTTTTTTTTTTTTTTGCATCTTGTAAAAATTTCTCTACCCTTATGGTCTGGTGGTATGGACCGTGTACTCTTTAGACATACGACCAGTTCTTTGTTATCAATCTTGGTCTGTACCTTGTTACCTGACCAAGATTTAACCCTTTCCTTATGAAGTTCCGACGTATAACAGTAGGACTAATAAATTGAATATACGTCTCATATAGTACTCTTTCCGACCCTCCCCACTTTGTGTTCGACCTTAGTTCTACCGGTCCTCTTTACAGTATTGGAGTCTATAGGTCTACTGTAGTGGGAAACTCGGAGAACTACTTTTACTTTCTCCTTTCACTTTTTCAACCGAATTTTGAGTTGTAAGTCTTTCCTTCTAGTATCGTAGACCAGGGTAATGAAGTACTATTTATCTAATCCTTTGTTACCTTTGTCACTGTCTGAAAAAGAACCCGAGGTTTTAGTGACGTCTACCGCTGACGTCGGTACTTTAATTTTCTGTTAACGAGGAACCTTCTTTTCGATACTGTTTGATCTATCGTATAAGTTTTCGTCTCTACAATGAAACGACTGTTTCAAGGTATATCAGTTTCGATACCAAAAAGGTAATCAGTGTATACTTACACCCTCAACCTGACATTTCTTTCGACTCGTGACTTCTTGACTACAAAAACTTGTCACCACTACCTCTTCTGAGAACTCTCAAGAAACCTGTCGTTCCTCTAAATTAGTCAGGTAGGATTTCCGTTAGTCAGGATTTATAAGTAACCTTCCTGACTACGACTTCGACTTCGAGGTTATGAAACCGGTAGACTACACTTCTTGACTGAGTAATCTTTTCTGGGACTACGACCCTGTCTAACTTCAATGCTCCTCTTCCCCTACTGTTTCATACTCTACCAACGTACCATAGTGACTGAGTTACCTGTACTCAAACTTTTTCGAGGTCCACAACCACTTACTGTCCCTTTGGACCGTACGACGTCAGGTACCCCAGTTTTTCTCAACCTGTGCTGACTCACTGACTTTACTTGATTACAGAAGAAACCTCCTTACCGACAAATCCAGAAGACCGGTGAAAAACTAACCCAACAAACAAAAAGAAAAAAACTCGATAATCATATAAATTCTCTAATAAGGAAGTAGGTATCGAAGTAAACGATAATAAAAGAGGGTAAGACTCCCAACCGAAAAGTTAAAAAAATATTAAAGTAAGCGACACATTGTCGAAAATTTAAATAATCCAGGTTCAACAAACAAAAATAACAAAAAAAGATAATAAGATCTTTTACGTAGTATCTTTTAGGACGACACTAAATACGTCTCACAAGACTGGTGAGATCCTCACAAAAGATCGGAGACCATAATGTAATCCAGAAATTAGGTAAAATTCAAAAAGAAAGACATATCTCGAGAAAACAGAGGAATCCTTCCAAAGAAGGATCCATAAAATAAGAAGAAATACAACGTTATCAATTACCCTAACAAACGAATTAAAGATAAAGACTAAAAAGTAACAACCATATATCCTTATGTTCCCTAAAGACACATAACTAAAACATAGGACACTGAAATGATTTAAGCGACTAATCGAGATCGTTAAAAGATTATCATAGAAATCCTAAAAGTTATCTGTCATAGTAAAGTAGACGTTCGTCACTCTTAAAACCAAGAAAAATAACTATTAAAACTAAGAAAAACGAAGGAAAAGAAGAGACTAACGGTACCGATCCTGAAGACTTTTATCCAACTTATTATTACCGTTCTCACCCTTAAGAACAGAACAAGAACTAGAATCTACCCTACGAAAGTCACAAAGTGGTTACTCTTACAAACGATACCCAAATAACATATACCGTAAATACTACAACTCCATCTAAGGAATATACAGGTAAAACTTGTCGCGTCCTTGCCGGCTCTCCTAGATGGGTTCAGGCTTCAGTCCCCGTCGTCGACTCTCCTCGATGGGTCACAGGCTCCAGTCACCACCGGTCCTCCTCTGTGAGGCACAGGTTCCAGTCCCCACCGCCGGCTCTCCTCGTTGGGTTCCTCGTCACCGACGTTCCCGTGTCCTTCCGGATCTCCTCGATATGGTATAACTTCAAGTCCTTCCCGTCGTCACTCCTCTATGGGGAACAGGTAGGTTCCATTCCTTGTTACCGACACGAAACGACCTCGTCGGAACTTTTCTATGGGGTTCGGGTCCCATTCTCTTTTGGTTCATTCTACCATCCACAACGTTCTCCCGTAGTCTTCCGTCTTTGTGACTTCGGTATGAGTGTCTTTTGATCAGTTAGATTAGTGTGATCCTGGTGTCGGAACAGATTGAGTTACTTTGGTTCGGTACGGACACCCCGTTGGGTTCAGTCTGCCAAATACCACCTCTCCGGACTGTCTTACACCAGGTGACCTCTTCCCTTACCGTTCGGTGAAGTCATAAGAACGGAACTCCTGGGGTACTTGTCATACTTTTGCGTTTTACTATCCTATGACTTTCTCCTTGAGGGTTCCAGTACTCCACGGGTTATACGGAGACCTCTAGTCACCTCTTTATTGAGGTCTTTCTTACTTCCCTACCTCGGTTTCCTTTTTGTTATGGGTCGACACCTACACTGACCACTATCTTCGTTCGAGGTTACGAGATTTCTCGTTATAACGTATCCTGGGACCTTACAGGTCAGGTACTTAGTTCCGTTTAACCTTCACCAGTTTGTCTTCTCCCGTCGTCACTTTCAACTGTAAGATCCTTAGTCGCTTGATTTCACCTGACCTTACCCACTTAAATTGAGTCTACTGGTAATATAGATGATGACACCTGTCCTTAGGGAGTCTTCTTTACCTCATCGGTAGTACCATTTGTCTTCTCAGGTTTCCGTCATGAACGTACGTCAGAGTTTTTGCGTCTTATTTGAGACGAGTAAAGGTTCCGTTTGGTAAGTTATAGTCAATAGGTTCAGAAACGGGGTTGGTCATTACGACTTCTTCGACTTCAACTTACCAAGATACTTCTGGATGTTCTGGAAAATCTTGATTGTGGGTTCTTTTTACAGGAAAAGTAATATCGCCTGACCTTTCGTTTTCACACTTTAGTTCTTTGTGGACCTCATTGTCCTTTTAAACCGGAACCTTACGACTTACTTCGTCCCGTTTCTGATTATCTCAAAACGGTTTTTTACGTGACCAGTATCGTTTGTGGGAGAAGGTTGTTGTGTTCTCTTCTGAGATGTGTACCTGTCGTGGTCTCCCAGTTGTGGTTTTAGTATAACTAATATAAGAAACGTCGGTTTCTACCTCTTCGAGATATGTCAGTTGTTTTTGTTCTGGTCCTCGACTGAAACCGAGTCTAGTACTTAAGGCATAATGGTTTAAGTCTGAGTTTAACTTCTTTCACCCCTTTTGACGATCTAGTAAGTCCATACTGGATTTAGTTTAGGGAATACTAATATGTCACCTTCACTCTTTAGCCAAATTCCCGGATTTAGACTATCTATCTCACGGACAACTTGATACCTTAGTCCAAGTACTGTAACATGTCCTCTGTCCCTAGTTCTGGTAGGGGTACCTTTTCTTTACGCTTTTTCGTTTTACCGACAGACCCCTCCGGAATGTTTATCGACACTTTTCTTCTCTCCGCTTTTCGTTTCCTCGTTTCCTTTCTATATTCGTAGACTTACGTCTCAAGGTTTCTTGTCGTTCTTCTCTATTCTTTCGGATGAAGTCGCTAGTTACGTTTCTTTATCTCCTTTTCTTCTCTTACCCTTTCTGATCTCTAGAGAAGTTCTTTTAATCTCTATGGTTTCCTTATAAAGTACGTTTCTACCCGAGCTGTTTCCTGTCTTTACCACACCTGGATTGTCTTCGTCTTCTATAATTCTTCTCCACCGTTCTTATGTGTCTTCTTGACATGTTTTTTCTAGAAGTACTGGTTCTATTAGTGCTACCACACTAGTGAGTAGATCTCGGTCTGCAGAACCTTACACTTCAGTTCACCCGGAACCTTTCGTAGTGATGCTTGTTTCGATCACCTCCACTACCTTAAGGTCAACTCGACAAAGTTTAGGACTTTCTACTACGACACTTTCACGACATCAGTTGTACGGTCGTTTAAACCTTTTGAGTCGTCACCGGTGTCCTGACCTTTTCCAGTCAAAAGAAAGGTTAAGGTTTTATTACGTTACGGTTTCTTACGAGTTTGATGGTGTGTTAACGTGAGTAGAGTGTACGATCATTTCATTACGAGTTTTAAGAGGATCGGTCTGAAGTCGTTATACACTCGGCACTTGAAGTCTACAAGTTCGAGTAAAATCTTTTCAGTCTCCTTGGTCTCTAGTTTAACGGTTGTAGACGACGTAGTACCTTTTTCGTTCTCTCAAGGTCTTTTTGTAGTTAAAGACGAAATAACTGATACAGTTTCGGCAACTGACACACCTAGTGTTATTTGACACCTTTTAAGACTTTCTCTACCCTTATGGTCTGGTGGACTGGACGGAGAACTCTTCGGATATACACCCAGTCTTTCGTTGTCAATCTTGACCTGTACCTTATTGTCTGACCAAGGTTTATCCTTTTCCTCGTACAGTTCCGACACATAACAGTGGGACGAATAAATTGAATATACGTCTCCTGTGGTACTCTTTTCGACCTGACCTTCTTCGTGTTCAACCTTAGTTCTAACGGTCCTCTTTATAGTCATTGGAGTCGATACGTCTACTGTTGTGGGAATACCGTCTTTCACTTCTCCTTGATTTTTCGGAGAACTACTTTCACTTTCTCCTCTCACTTTTTCAACCGAATTTCGAGTTGTAAGTCTTTTGCTTCTAGTACCGTAGACCAGGTTAGTGAAGTACCCTTTATCCACCACTTTGTCACCCTTTTTTCAGTGTGAAATAAAAAACCCCGAGGTTTTAGTGACGTCTACCACAACTAACGTCGTTACTTTAATTTTCTGCGAATGAGGAACATTTCTTTCAATACTGGTTGGATCTATTGTATAATTTTTCGTTTCCGTAATGAAAGGGTTGTTTCCAGGCAGCTCAGTTCCGATACCAAAAAGGTCATCAGTACATACCTACACTCACAACCTGACACTTCTTTCGACTCGTGACTTCTTAACTACGAAAACTTGACACCACAACCTCTTCTGAGAACTCTCAGGGAACCTCACGGTCCTCTAGGTTGGTCAGGTAAGATTTCCTTTAGTAAGGACCCACAAGAAACCTTCCTTACTACGATTTCGACTTTGAGGTCATGAAATCGGTGGAGCACCCCTCTCAAGTGAGTAACCTTTTCTGAGACTACGACCCGCCCTAACCCCCGTCTTTCTCTTCCCTCGCTGTCTCCTACTCTACGGACCTACCGTAGTGGTTGAGCTAACTGTAATCAAACTCATTTGAGGCTCTCAACAACTACCTATCCCTCCGGACTGCACGACGTTAAGTACCCCAGTATTTCTCAGCGTGTGTTAACTCGTTGACTTGACTGACTTGACTTGACGTTTTATAAATAAAAATAGTAACATAAGATAAGATCTTTTTACACTGAGTAAAATTGATAGGTGATTTATTTTAAGTAATTTAATACCTCGTAGGTATAATAAAAAAATTTTAGAATCTAGATTTAGATAAAAAGATCCACAGGTATTATATAACAACTGATTCGTTTCGTTTCGTTCATTCAAGACTTATAAGTAACCTTCCTGACTACGACTTCGACTTTCAGGTTATGAAACTGGTCGACTACCCTTCTTGACTAAGTGACCCTTTCGGGAACTACGACCCGTTCTAACTTCCGTCCTCCTCTTCCCCTGCTGTCTCCTACTCTACCAACCTACAATAATGGTTGAGATACCTGTAGTCAAACTCATTCGAGGTCCTCAACCACTACCTGTTCCTTCGGACCGCACGACATCAGAAACCCCAGCGTTTCTCAGTAGTGTTGACTCGCTGACTTAACTTGACTTAACTTCGTTTCGTCGAAATGTCTTATTACATACGTAATACTTATACCAAAAAAAAATTATCCGTTGGTGTTTTAGAGAATATTTATATTAAACATATACACATATCCTTGTAACTCTTTACATAGTTCTCTCTTACTCTTCCCAACAACCGTAAAAATTTTATATAGAAACGTAATAAAGTGATCAATTTTACTAGTGTATAATGAGAACACGAATTATATTCAATTATTTTCCCCTTTCTTGATCTTTAGTAATGGACTAAACTACCTGACGTGACGCTCAAAACTCGAGGAAAATACACTAAATAAGTTACTACGTCGTCGGACAGATTTTACGAATATCAGACTTTATTATAACATCGTGAAATGAAAGTGGTCAAGACTCACAACTATGAAGTAATCTTTGATGGTGTCCTTTGAACATTTTAATACTTTGTTTATGTAAGAGTCTCATACCTTTAAGTCGTTTACACGATAAAGTTCCTATTTAAAAGATTAACAAAGAAATGGTTATGCCGAATTTTATTTGACGGTGGTTGGTCAAAAGTCTCTTTGGTTACCGTGGGGTGAGGTTATGAGAACGGACCTTTTAGGGTACCTGTCTTCTCGGACCATCCGACATCAGGTACCCCAGCGATTCTCAACCTGTGTTGACTCGCTGAAGTGAAAGTTAAAAGGGAAAGTACGTAACCTCTTCCTTTACCGTTAGGTGAGGTCACAAGAACGGATCCCTTAGTGTCCCTGCCCCCTCGGAACGCCCGACGACAGATACCCCAGCGTGTCTTAGTCTGTACTGACTTCGTTGAATCGTCATCGTCATCGTCGTTGGTTAAAATGACGGAATTTTCAATGTTCCTCAAGTGAATTTATGATTCTAGAAGTTATTTAACAATTAAACGAAGAATGATACTTTAAGGGTAAAGGACCGAAACTTTATTTTAGAAGTTTTAAGTTTACGAAATTTTTATTTCATACGTATTATGTTAGTTTAGTCAAAATATAACTCATTGTATTTGTACTATTAAGACAAAGAACTCATAGTCTTTATGCCCGTACCGAAATTTATAATGTTGACGAAGTTAGAAATGACGTCTAGTCTTTGAACTATCCGTATACTTTATCGACATAATCATGTTTTTTAAAATTACTTGAGTTCAGTTGTCAAGTTTTTTACATTGTTACAAGTGTTTTCTTGGTTGTATCAGAAAAACTCGTATATTACACTTATACTTGTTTACTGGATAGACCGGATAGACTTGTTTACTGGATAGATTGTACTGTTAGATATATTGGTATATTTTATATCATGTGTAAATTTGGTTTGTATTTAAATATAGTTGTTGAGTATGTAATACTTCAACTGTTAATAAAAACTATGGTATGAATTAACAATTGTAATTATCCGTACTAGTTACACTACTTTTCGGAATAAAATAAAATAAATAGATAAATAAATAAAAAAACCTTTTCGGAATAAAATTTCTTAGTCAGATGAAATCCTCCATTACATTTTGAAAAGAAACTAAAATCATAACAAACCTGTCTTCGGGAAATTATCTAAAGTCTTTTAATAATATTAAAATAATCCCCGAAGGGTCCACCGCGATCACCATTTCTTGGGTGGACGGTTATGTCCTCTGTATTCTCTGTGACCAAGCTAGGGACCCAGACCTTCTAGAGGACCTCCTACTTTACCGTTGTGTGAGGTCAGAAGAACGGACCTATTAAGGTACCTGTCTCCTCGGACTTCCGATACCAGGTATCGTAGTGTTTCTCAACCTGTGCTGACTTCGTTTAACCGTCCACCCGTCACTAACATATGATAACTTTGGACTGTGTTAAAAATTAATACCAGTTTAAGTAATAATAAGAAAAAGGAGAGGTAAGTAAGTTTATTCTAATAATATTTCAGAGAAGTAATATTGAGTCGAAATTTTCCGGGTGTAGAGAATTGAGGAGTTTTGAGTAAGATGTTATAGGTGAACTGTTTATCAATACCTCTAGGTTTATACGTGGTCCGCTATAATTATCTTAATTATCTGTAATTATCTTTATTTTATGTAGGTAAAAGGAATTCTTCGAATAAATAAGACTTCGACTTCTGTGAAGGTATGTTTAGATACTCTCGATGTTTCTTTTGTCAGTAGACTTTCATATACTTGAATAGTTTTGTCAACTATATTATGTATTTCTTTAAATACGGAACAGAATAAGTTTATCTAAAGGCCACTAGGGTCCATTGGAACTGATTTGTTAGAAAATAGGTAGGTTGGTGTAGTTGAGTTTTTGACGTTAAGTGTACTAAAGAGTCCTTTCTAGAGAAAAGATTTGACATGATAGTTTTATTAAGTATCTGAACAACCGGAGACCGATGACACATGGTACCAGTCTAACTAATTGACATAGTCTCTCCCTAGACACTATACTGGGGCGTTTGACCTCATATGAGATGTACTTCGGTTAAAGAAAGTATCGGAAATGTGTAGTTTCATAAACGAGTAAGATTATTTATTCGAGTCTATAGAAGGATGGTAAAAAAAGACAGAGTTCTTAAGTCGTACACAGTATATATTATACGGTTTAAATCGTCTTTGTGAAAATAGGTGGTGTCTATTTTAAAAGAAATTTTATATTTCTTATATGTCCATAGTATATGTCCATTTTATCTTTCCTGTCTTTGTCATACTTGGATACTCTTCGTCTTTTATAATTCTTCTCCACCGATCTTATGTGTCTTCTTGATATGTTTTTTATAGAATTACTGGGTTTATTAGTGTTCCCACACTATTGAGTCTCTTTTTATAAATTTTTTTCTTTCTAAATGTATAAATCTTCTCTACTTTTACCCTAAGTTCAGTATTCCGAGAAACGTTGACCGGAGACTAATACTTATTCCTACCTAAGTTTATTCGTGGTAGATACGATTGAGTACTTCCGAAGGGACTACCGAGTCGTCATTTCTTAGGCGGGTGTTCCGTTCTCTACGTCCTGTGCGGACAAACTGGAGAACCAACCCTTCTCGGGTACCTCCTCCTTTACCGTTGGATGAGGTCATGAGAACGGACCTTTTAGGGTATCAGTGTCCTCGGACCGCCCGATGTCACGTACCCCAACGTTTCGCAGTGTGTGTCGACTCGTTGACTCGTGTACGATTGGGACAGAATTCTAGAAGTAGTACCGTGTAACTGTAACTGTAACTTCAGAGAGTCAGCACAGGTTGAGAAACGCTGGGGTACCTGACATCGGATGGTCCGAGGAGGAAGGTACCTTAAAAGGTCCGTTTTCATGACCTCACCCAACGGTAAAGGAAGAGGTCCTCTAGAAAGGTTGGGTCCCTAGTTTGGGCCCAGAGGGTGTAACATCCGTCAGAGAAATGGCAGACTCGGTGGTCCCTTCAGTTCCGTGTCTACTAGTTAAAAAGTCCAGTGTCAATAATAAATTTCGGGTCTTACACCGGTGAACGATATATTGTTTCTGTACTCTTAAGCTTGTGGAACGTTGGAACTTAAACAAGATCTACTAATCACTTATGTACCAGTGACTTAACACTACTCCAAGTATGAAATATTAGGATATATAAATGGTCACCACTGAAAGATTTAACCAAACCAAAGTTTTAACCTCTTACGACAACTTCGTGATTGATTTAAATGTCTTTTTAACCTTTCTAAAGGTTTTGTTCAAGATGAATATAGACAACACGGACGTCGTTTTATTCACGTTTCCTAAACCCAAACCGTAGTTTCTAGTGACGACCCATGGTTCGGATCGGTAAGTGTGGACGTAGAGTCGTGAATATCCGTGATAGAAACAGTTTACAAACCGAGTTATTTAGAGACTTTTAGTTTTTATGATGTAACAAAACCCATTATAAGTTGTAGACTTAACCTGTGTGTCCTTCTAAGTTTTGTCTTAACAACTTTGTCTTTTAAAGTCACTAAGTTTACTTTTCGAGTTAATAAAAAGTTACGTATCTACAGTAACAAATTTTAATTATAACGACAAAAGAAAACTAAACTTTATGGTACCGAACGAGAAATAACTACTTTCAAATTTAGTATAGTTATACTCTTTTGACTTTTCATAATAAAAATTTAAGTTTGAAATACAAAGAAAGACACCCTCATGTTTTAAAAGAATTCCTACCCAAATAATCTCTTAAGGAAATTTCAAGAGTAAAAACCAGTTTTCTTCAGGAGAGGATACATTCGTTGGATTATTATCTAAAAATAGTATTTTGGTTCTTGTCGTATATTTTGTGTGACCTTTTAGTAAGTTACCAAAACTTTAAGTCAAATACAAGACTAATGGGATACGAAATTGATATTTGGATAGTGTAATGATATAAAAGGGAATCTATGGGACTCAACGTTAGTCTTATGATTAGGGGTTATCATAAAACAAAACACGAAAGGTCAACTCCTTTAATTCTTGTATTGAGGATCACTGATAATTATATCATTAAATTTAAAGTTCATGAAGTTTGTCGATTCGTATAGTATCAAAATAATAAAAGATTGATACCCACAACGTTCACTTTCTGTTAACGTTCTTACTGGGAATCCAAATCGAACTTATGTCATAAAGGATCCTCTAAATTATCTCGAACTTTCCGTTTCGTAAGTTATAGTGGTATTAGGTTCAGATACGGGGTTGGTGATTACGGTTGCTTCAATTTCAACTTGTCAAAATACTTTTAGATGTTCTGGAAGATCTTGATTGTGGTTTTTTACTACAGAAAAGTAGTATCCTCTGACCTTACGTTTTCATCCTTCAGTTTTCTACGGACTTCATTGTCCGTTCAAACCGAAATCTCATGTTTTACTTCGTCCTGTTTCCAATTGTCTCAAAACGCTTCTCTTATGTGACCAGTATTGTTTATGGGAAAAGGTTGTTGTGTTCTCTATTGAGATGTTATCTGTATTGGTCTATTAATTATGACTTTAGTATAACTAATATAAGAAACATCGACTTCTCTCTCTTCTAGATATGTCAGTAGTTTTTGTTCTGACCCTCAACTGACAACGAGTCTAGTATTTGAGGAATAACTTTTTAAGTCTGAATTTCACTTCTTTCATCCCTTTTTGTGATCAGGTGAGTCCATACTGGATTTAGTTTAAGAATACTGATATGTCACCTTCACCGTTTATCGAGGTTCCTTAATCGAGACTATCTGTCTCATGTGTTTCTTGATGTCTGCCTCCAAGGATTGTAACATCTCCTCCATCACTAGTTTTGGTAGGGGTTCTTTTATCCTTTACGTTTTTCCGTTTTACCAACGGACAACTCGGGAATGTTTATTCACTCCTTTCTTTCTTAACTTTCCGTTTCCTCTTTTCCTTTCTATATGGATAAACTTACATCTGAAGGTATTTTATCGTTCCTCTCTATTCTTTCCAAAGGATTTACTTGTTACGTTTCTTTATCTCCTTTTATTATCTTACCCTTTCTGATCTCTGGTGAAATTCTTTTAATCTCTATGGTTCCATTGTAAAGTACGTTTTTACCCGTATTATTTCCTATCTTTACCGTACCTTGATCGTGTTCGTCTTCTATAATTCTTCTCCACCGTTCTTATATGGTTTATTGATATGTTTTTTATAGAATAACTGGACCTATTGGTACTACCACACTAGTGAGTGGATCTCGGTCTTTAGGACCTCATGTTTCAGTTTAGTCGGAATTCTTCGTAGTGATACTTGTTTTGATCATCTCCACTACCTTAAGGTCGACTCGATAAAGTTTAGGATCTTCTACTACGACAATTTCACGACATGAGTTATACGATCGTTCAAACCTTTTGAGTCGTCACCGGTACCCTGACCTTTACCATTTAAAAGTAAGGTTAGGGTTTCTTTCCGTTACGGTTTCATCCAAACTTAATGAAGTGTAAACGTAAATAAAGTGTACGATCGTTTCATTACGAGTTTTAGGAAATTCGTTCCGAAGTTGTCATACACTTGGCTCTTGAAGGTCTACATATTCGACCTAAATCTTTTCTTCTCTTTTTACTAGTTTAACGGTTATAGGCTGTCTAGTATCTTTTTCGTTCTCGTAAGGTCTTTTTGTATATAAAGACGAAATAACTGATACGATTTCGGAAACTAGTACATCTAATGTTGTTTGACACCTTTTAAAAATTTCTTTCCCCTTGTGGTCTGGAGGAATAGACGAAGGACACTTTGGACATACGTCCAGTTCTTCATTGTCAATCTTGGTCTGTACCTTGTTGTCTGACCAAGTTTTAACCCTTTCCTCATCCAGTTCCGACATATAACAGTGGATCGAATAAATTAAATATACGTCACAGTAGTACACTTTACGGTCTTACCTACTTCGTGTTCGACCTTAGTTCTAACGACCCTCTTTATAGTTATTTGACTTTATATGTCTACTGTGTTGGGAATACCGTCTTTCATTTCTTCTTGATTTCTCGGAGAACTAATTCCACTTTCTCCTCGTACTTTTTCGACCGAACTTTGAGTGGTAAGTCTTTTGTTACTAGTACCGTAGACTAGGGTAGTGAAGTACCGTTTATCTACCACTTTGTTCCCTTTGTCACTGTCTGAAATAAAAGAACCCGAGGTTCTAGTGACGAAGGCACCGAGTCTGCAATTTCGCGGACGGACGGTACGCCCTCTGGACCCAAACTAGAGACCCAGCCCTTCTAGGGGACCTCTTCCTTTACCGTTGGGTGAGGTCATAAGAACGGACCTCTTAGGGTACCCGTCTCCTCGGACCACCCGATGTCAGGTGCCCCAGCGTTTCTCAGCCTGTCCTGATTCGCTGAAGTGAAAGTGAAAAGTTCTAGTGACGTCTACCACTGACGTCGGTACTTTAATTTTTACGAACGAGGAACCTTCTTTTTGATACTGTTTGTGTCTGTCGTATAATTTTTCGTCACTGTAATGAAACGACTGTTTCCAGACAGAATAGTTTCGATACAAAAAAAGGTCATCGGTACGTGCCTACACTCTCGACTTGTTATTTTTTCCGACTCGTACCTTCTTAACTACGAAATCATGACACCACGACTTCCTTCGAGAGCTCTCAGGGAACCTGGCGTTCCTCTAGTTTGGTCAGTCAGTTTCCTTTAGGTTGGACTTATAACTAACCTTTCTGACTACGACTTCGACTTCGAGGTTATGAAATATACTTCTCGGCTGTGTAACCTGTTCTGGGACTACTACCCTTTCTAACTTCCGTCCTCCTCTTCCCCTGTTGTCTCCTGTTCTACCAACCTGCCGTAGGGACTGAGTTAACTCGAACCAAACTCGTTTGAGACCTTCTACCGTTTCCTGTCCCTTCGGACTGTAAGGATGTCAGATACCCTAGTAATTTCTTAGTTGTTCCAACTCGTTGACTTCTTGTCGTTTTGATTCCTACAACGTTCACTTTCTGTTAACGTTTCTACTGGGAACCTAAATCGAAATTATGTCATAAAGAATCTTCTAAATTATCTCGAATTACGAAGTTACCTTAATTACGGAGATACATTACTTTTGCCATTTGACTAGTTTTGACTTTCCCTTCAGAAAGTTGAAGGTGGAATTTAACCGTTATTCATGAAGGTTTCCAACCGACTTTTGGTATTTATCCTACCGGTCTCATCAAACTTGAAGGGTATAGACATTACCTTCGGATAGGTAAGAAAACTTCATAGTGGGACGACTTATGACGACGATTTGGTCAAAAGAACTGAGGACGTTTTGTAACTCGCACTAGAATTCTTCTTCCTCGTAAGACTAAACCTTGGAATCGGACTTACTGATCCTTTTTTGTATAAATTTACGAGGGTACACGTACAAAGGGAGTACTATGAGTCGTTTCCTTATGGAGTTAATTTTACTATAGAGAGGTTTTTTAATAAATATTAACTTAATCCGATTTCCAAATCCACTTGAAAAACCACTAGGGTTGCTTTGTTGTATTATTTACAAAGGAAAAAAATATAAGAACTAAGGGGTTGTAGATTTTATAATTGTTAACCACGTTTCTTTTATTTTAATGATATTTGTATTGTCAAATGTTTGTGTTTGGTAAGATATTAAAAAAGTTTCGGATGAGTATTCGGAATCCACCTGAAAGGACATGTTAATAGGACAACAAGAGTAAAATACCTCTTTTCCGTCTACCAACAACAACAAATCAGTGATTCAGTACAGGCTGAGAAACCCTGGGGTACCTGACATCAGGTAGTCCGAGAAGACAGATGCCCTAAAGGGTCCGTTCTTATGACCTCAGCCAACAGTAAAAGAAGAGGTCACCCTAGAAGGACTGGGTCCTCAGCTTACGTACAGTAGACGTAACCGTCTACCTAAGAAATTATCTCTCGGTGGTCCTTTCGGACTTTCCGTCTAATAGTATCAGCTTTTTCCTACGTAAAACAGTAGTTTGTACGATCTTAAGAATACGGTCTAAGTAACGAACGATTGAACTACTTAAATCCGTTTAGTAAACTAGAAAGACTCTGGAACAAAGAGGTAGAAACTTCGTTTTAACGACACACTATTTATTTAAGTCAATACCTTCGTTACTATGATTGTTGATGTAAGTAACGTAGTAAGGAGTCACTGTTAGTGACACGGATCTACGAAACAAATAAATCCTCTATCATATAATCGATTCTCTCATTGTAAACCTCAGTTTATAATTAAGTCAAGAATTAAGATGATTGGTAGACCGACACATTGTGATCCTTCTAAAGAAAAGACTCAACTTCAAAGGAGTCGTTGTCGTACTTTTGGCTTTACGGATAGATTGTTTTTCTAACAAAATACTAGTTTAATCTAAAAGTTTAAATTGTGAAGTGGAGGGAGTTATAGTGAGAGATCAGGGGGTTGAACGGAGATAAAAAAGAGATTATCACAATAGTAGTTAACTGTAATATAACGTAGAAAAATTTTAACAAGTAAAAACAGGAGGGTGTTTATCCACTCATGGTACTCCTTTCCCTAAATAAAATATATAATGTTTTAGGGAGATCCAAGTGACAAATAGAGTAACTTCAATAAGTTTATAAACAGTTTAATTGTTCACTTATAATTCCCAAAACTTGATTATCTAAGTTTTTATTTTTTAGTTATCAACAAGTGATGAAAAGACTTTTATACATCTCTCCCATTTATTGAACGGATTCCTTCGTGTAGACGAGTCACTGACCCTATATAATCCTGGGTCTCAAGAAATGAAGACCAAGTAAGGAACACGATGAGATCACCAGGAAGTTTACACCGGGGCCCCTTCTACCGTACTATAGTGGAACCTTGACACAATCTTTGTGTTTAAGAGTCCGGGGTTGGGTCTGAATATTTGTAAACTCCATTCCTATTCGTTAGAAACAAGTTTGTTTGTGAGAACTATTAAGACATGATATTTGAGATTGTGAAAGATTATGGTACTGACGAAAGATAATGGTATTGAAGAAGTTACAGTTTAACCTTTTTTTTTTATTATAGTAAATTATATTTGATTTTTAGATAATGAAAAGTATTTATAATTGAGTAAGTTTGAATTGAAAAAAAAAGGGATAATCATAGTTTGTTTTATGGGGATCAAAATAGATTGGGAACCAAAATCCTTTCGGTCTCTAGTTTAACAATATCCTGATACGGGTGTTTCAAACGGGAAAATTCAACTATATAAACAGGACACTGTATGGTTATATTAGATCTGGTACTCTTAAATAAGGAACCTACGATGAATTAGTCTACACAGTACACGTAAGTGATAAAATTTTATAGAAGAGTACGTTTATTAAACGTTATTGATGGACCTAGATCGAACGGACTTTTTACTCACGGTCTATATAAAAAATATCAAAAATTTTGTGAAACTCCTAGAATTTGCCGGGTTTTCAAGTCTTTCTTTTATTTTTTTTTTGTCGTTTTATTTTTTACAGGGTGTAAGTAACTAACTAACAACTGAAACTAAGATATCCTCTTTCGATATATAAAACGTACAATAAGAAGTTAAGTAGACAAAGTGTCATTTTTAACCGACACGAATCTAATAAGAATCTTACTAACTTATTTTTTCTGTTCCGTTATAAAAACACTTTTTGATTCGGAAGTAAATAATCTGAAAAAAAGAGAAAAAAATGAAGTATTTAGAACTAGAATGTAACCGTAATACCACGTAACGTTCTTAAGTTAATACTTAGAAGGTAAGAGAACCTTAATTATTATGGTGTCACAACTACTTGTAGCCCCTTCCGTTACCGTGGGGTGAGGTCATGAGAACGGACCTTTTATGGTACCTGTCTCTTCGGACCATCCGACGTCAGGTACCCCAGTGATTCTCAGTCTGTGCTGATTCGCTGAAGTGAAAGTAAAAGGTGAAAGTACGTAACCTCTTCCTTTACCGTTGGGTGAGGTCACAAGAACGGACCTCTTGGGGTCCCTGCCCCCTCGGACCACCCGACGGCAGATACCCCAGCGTGTCTCAGCCTGTGCCGACTTCACTGAATCGTCATCTTCGTCAACTACTTGTATTAAGAGTAAAACATCTTTTTTTACTTTTATTATAAAACGAGTTTATTATAAAATGGATCATTATAAAACGTATACATCAAACCGTAAAGTCATTACCTTTCAATGTCAAAAGAGTATTATTATAGTAACGTGTTGTCTGCTGTCAATAAATAAGAACAATCTTGTTAAAGTAAAGTACATTTCCGACTGAGTCGAACAAGAAACCCTTTATTTTTCCTAATACTTTTAATTCACCCCTTTTTTTTCTTATATATCAGTACCTAAGTTGGACCTTTGGTTACCTTCTTTTATAGACTTACCAGTATGAAGAAATAAGTACTATCGATCTGTAAAGTTGTATCATGTAATATCTGAAGACACAAGTACTTTAGAACTCATGGTCATATTAAGAAGTAAATAATCGAGGTCATTTGGGACCGGTTAAGATTCACTTCTTCTAAAGGTTTCTTCTAAGATTAGATTTATTGAACAATCGAACTTACTAAAACAATTATCATTCTTAAACGGTAAGGTACAAAGAACATGTTCATTTAATAATAGAGACATATGATTAAGTGTTATTTGGAATGAAGGACATTTGTTTACTTTTACAAAGAAGTTGTATCAACCGTTGTACCGTATTATAAATCTGAAGTTTATAAATAGACTCTTAGGATAAATTTTAAGATTCGTAGTGACTTTTCCCATTCCGTAATCCGAGCTCATTATGGGATCACTCATAATGTTGGAATATGATGGTGAAAGAACGGTCTTTGGATCACTACTCCACTTTTCTTCCTTACTCACTAACGTCGATCTCCTGACTCATTTAAATCTAGTACTCATCGATAAACACTACTTTATAGTTCGTTCACACTACTCTAACGTTATTACAACTCTTTCGCTCCCGACTGATCTCTTTTCCCCCAAACGTGTGAAGGTATACACTTGTCGAACTCAGGGTTCCTCGGTTAACAGTGTATTACACGTCTATCTATTCACGGACCCGACTGTCCTTAAGAGTGTATTTACAGTCACACGAAACCCTCGAACCCTCTTTATGGTCTCTCCTCGACTCTTACTCATTATAGTGGAGACGGGAGTCTGTCACGAAACAAAGGCCTACGTCTTCCCTGTTAGTCCGAGTAGCGACGTCAACCGGTTTGTTCTAGTGGATTTTCAGTAAACAAGATATGAACTAACTACGATAGTCCCTTTAATATACTGGAGACAAAACGTTGCTACACTGGAGACGAAACCCTTTAAAATTTCATTTCGGGTTATTTTTCTCCGATTGGGTTTAAAGTAAAGGACGTAAAATGGGAAAATCGATAGAGTCTAGTTATTGGTAAGTGACCGATGACACTAAGAGTGTACCTCCTTTCTCGACGTGTAAAAAGAATTACTGTCGTTCACAATTTAAATTGATATTTACCAACTCACACTAAAATTTTCTGGTAATTTTGTGGTACCTCGTAAAGTCGTACGGTATCGCACAGAAGCAGAAATATAATACAATTTTGGACGAAGGCAAAACACCATTATTACCTCTATTCCCGTACATAATTCCGTAAAACATTCTTCTTCTTTATTTATGTGTAAAATAAAAAATTAGAGGAACAGGATACTCTTCAGATTTTAAATCCTTCATTTCTTTAACCATTAGTGTATGGATGTCACCGAAGATTATCCATATACCAACCTAAAGTAAATTCCCCATTTCAGTCTACCCTTTCTTCTCTCTTATAGAACATAACTATGAAATTTCGATAACTTATGGACCATGAAACCGAAAGGATTCATTGTTATGATATCACGATTTACCAAACCCTTTTGATAAACGGTTTTTTCTTCTACATTAATTGAGTAAAAATTGATTTATTCCTCCTTTCATACTTTCCTCTCACCAATCGGTTTATCAACGTATATGTGTACGACAGATACGTCTTTGAATGGAGACTATGGTTCATTTGAATCTGACAAAGTAGATATGAATGAAAAGATGAATTACACGTTGATACATACGTTTTGTTGAGTAAAGAGAATTAAGATGTGTAAACGTATGTCAAAAGTCTGTCGTTTTTAGATCTACTCGTTATGAAAATTAAACGAAAAGGTACGGAGCCTTAAGACTATACGGATGAATCAGTAAAATGTTAGTATGTCTTTTCTATGTAGTCAAAATAGAAGAATACCCCAATGTTAATAATATCTATGAGTGAATATCACCACACCACATTCGACAATACCATATCCCATCTCACCACCTTGAGAACGAGGTAAAATAGACCTTTCTACCACCAAAAGTTTCTGCATTTTTCTCCATTTTTAATTAATGTCAACTGTTCACTTCTTTTAATATTATTTACTCACCGGTAAATTATTTGTTTCAACAGTAACTACTCCTTTCATCTCGACCTCTTTCTAGTAAGTCTCCTTACTTTTACAGTCACAAAATCCACTAATCATCACAGTAGTCCTACTACATCACCCTTTTATTGTCCTTAAAACTCCACTTTCACTACACACAAACTTATGCCCGAGAAAATGAATTGATCGACAAACTGTAATTGATATATATATATATATATTTCAAAACGACGGAGTTGATATTTTACAGTCCTTTTTAGAAATGGTACCTTCCAATAATACGCTAATCACTAACTAATTATGTCTCACATAGTATCCCTAAGAGTTATTTATATTGATAATTACGACAATTAACTGACTACCCCGTTTTACAGGGTTACACACTCGTGAATGGTATTTACTATCGATAGTAAAATAACAAAAGTACTTTTTGTGTTAGAAGTCTAACCCACCGTCGTTTTACATCCAAGTCAAGTCAAGTCAACGAGTCATTAGAGACTGAGAAACACTGGTGTACCTGACGTCTTGTGGTCTGAAGGGACAGGTAGTGGTTGAGGACCTCGAACGAGTCTGATTACAGGTAACTCAGTCACTATGACAGGTTGGTAGAGTAGGAGACAAAAGGGGAAGAGGAAGACCAAAGTCAGAGAGGCTCGTAGTCCCAGAAAGGTTACTCAGTCGAGAGCGTATTCCACTGGTTTAATAACCTCGAAGTCGAAGTCGTTGTCAGGAAGGTTACTTATAAGTCCTGACTAAAGGAAATCCTAACTGAGTAAACTTGAGGAACGTCAGGCTCCCTGAGAGTTCTCAGAAGCAATTGTGGTGTCGAGTTTTCGTAGTTAAGGAGTCACGAGTCGAAAGAAATATCAGGTTGAGAGTGTAGGTATGTAATGATGACTTTTTTTAGTATCGAAACTTTTCTACCTGGAAACAGTCATTTCACTATAGAGACGAAAAATTACACGACAGATACAATCAGTATCCAAAAGAAGGTTCCTCGTTCATAAAATTAAAGTACCGACGTCAGTGGTAGAAGTCACTAAAACTTCCGGGGTTTTATTTCAGAAACTGACAAAGGTAACAAAGGTGTAGATAAATGGTACTTCACTACCTTGGCCTACGGTATTAGCATCACAAAACTCACAACTGAAAATTCGGTCGAAAAATTGAGAGGAGAAAGTGAAAGTAGTTCTCCGAGAAATAAGGGAGAACCGAAAGAAGGTATTCCCAACACAGTAGACGTATAGACTCCAATAAATATAAAGAAGGACGTTAAAACTAAAGTCGAACACGAAGTGGGTTAGACCGTAAAGTGTACTACATGAGACGTATATTTAATTTATTCGTTCCACTGTTATATGTTGGAACAGCATAAGAAAAGGATTAAATTTGGTTAGGTAACAAGGTACAGGACAAGATTGATAACGAAGAACTGGATGTATGTCTAAATAGTCCTTCATCCATTCCACCAGACCATAAGAATAGAGAAATTCTTAAAAGGTGTTAAACGACACTAGGTGTGTCAGTTTTCGAAATCACATCAGTCACTTCGTCATCATTCACAAAAACACCTTAAAAGAACGAAAAAGATACTAGGTAGTTTATCTTCAAGAGTCAAGTACATTACAACTTCGGATCGAACCTTTTAAAACTCGTAATGAAAGGATCTCAAACTCTACTCACGTTAAATTAAATTTACTACTCTAATATTATTGACCTGTGATAACAAAACCAAGGGTAGATAAAACAGAATCTTGTGTATATCTTTACCCCCTTTTCTGTGTCTTTAAACCTCGGTACCCGAATATTAATATATCCTTCCTTTTCACTATGTCATTTTTATTAGATACAAACCTTAGAGTCATCAATCTAAACTTAAGTGGTAAATCTTGGAATTATTTAACAATTCGGAGTTTATGGGGTAAACTTTTGACTCGTATCCAATACACAGTCTTTGTTTCATAGTATTGTTTCGTGTCTCTTATTACGGAGTGTACGTCATTTGAAGAGTAATTGACAACGAATTATTACCAGTCACAGATTATGAGGTTATAGTATAAAGAGGTCTTGATGTGACATACGGGTCCTTAACAAAGTTTATATCTGTTAGAATTACACGGAACTTTTCTAGGTAGTTACTGGTTCTCTCGAAGGACTCTGATCTCATCCTCCAAATAAATTTTCAAGTTTTTTACGTAGTCCTAACGATTATCTCCATTTATTACAGTTTGAGACTCTATACGTTTGTTACAAAAGAAATTTTATCTATTGGTTGTTTCTGGATGACATATCGTGTTCCTTGAGACAAGTTATAAGATGTTATTGGATTTACCCTTTGCTTAAACTATTTCTTATCTGTGTACACATTGACTTAGTGAAACGATATAGGTTTTCGATTGTGTTGCAACATTTAGTTGATATGAGGTTATACTTAAAAAAATTTCTATAAGAAAATGAATTTCATATCCTTTAGTAGTTGAATATAAAGGTGAAAAGAAAAAGTATATGTTTTTATTTTATTTCAATTTCTTAAAAGATGTAACGTCCATCTAATTTACAATCGACTTTCGATTCATAAGAATGGTCATAAGAACGGAACTCTTGGAGTACCTGTCATACTTTTCCGTTTTCTATTCTGTGACTTTCTACTTGAGGGGTCCAGCATCCACGTGTGATACGATGACTTCTAATCACCTCTTTATTGAGGTCTTTCTTACTTCTCTGTCTCGGTTTCGTTTTTATTGTAGGTCAACACCTACACTGACCACTATCTTCGTTCCGCACAACGACATTTCTCGTTATAACGTATTCTTGGACCTTACAATCCAGGTACTTAATTCCATTTAACCTTCACCAGTTTGTACTCTATCGTTCTCACTTCCAGCTATAAAATCCTTAGACGTTTCATTTTACCTGACCTTACTCACTTAACTTGAGTCTACTGGTATTATAGATGATGACACCCTTTCTTAGGGAATCTCATTTACCTCATCGGTAGTGTCAGTTTTTTTCTCGGACTTTACGTCATAAACCTACGTCAGAGGTTTTTCTGTCTTACTAGAGACAAGTAAAGGTTCCGTTTGGTAAGTTAGAGTGTCAATACGTTCAGATACGGGGACTCGTCTTTACAACTTCTTCGACTTCAACTTCCCAAGATACTTCTGGATGTTCTAGAAAATCTTGATTGTGGGTTTTTTCTACAGGAAAAGTAATATGCCCTGACCTTACGTTTGCATCCTTTAGTTCTTTGTGGACCTCATTGTCCGTTTAAACCGGAACCTCATGTCTTACTTCGTCACGTTTCCGATTGTCGTAAAACGATTCTCTTGCGTGACTAGTCTCGTTTGTGGGAGAAAATTGTTGTGTTCTCTTCTGAGATGTGTACCTGTAGTGGTGTACCGTTTGTGATTTTAATCTAACTAATATAAGAAACGTCGGTTTCTGCCTCTTCGAGATATGTCAGTCGTTTGTGTTCTGGTGCTCGGTTGTCACCAAGATTAGTACTTGAGGAATAACAGTTTAAGTCTGAATTTAACTTCTTTAACCCCTTTAGGTGATCTGGTAAGTCCATACTGGATGTAGTTTAGGGAATGCTAATATGTCACCTTCACTCTTTATCTAAATTCCCTAATCTAGACTATCTCACAGATTATTTGATACCTGTCTACAAGTACTGTGACATGTCCTTTGTCCCTAGTTCTAGTATGGGTTCTTTATCTTTATGTTTTTTCGTTTGACCGACAGACTCATCCGGAATGTTTATCGAAACTTTTCTTCTATTCACTTTTCGTTTCCTCTTTTCCTTTCTATATTCGTGGACTTACGTCTCAAGGTTTCTTATCGTTCCTCTCTATTCTTTCGGAAGAAGTCACTAAATGCGTTTTTATTTATTTATTTATTTATTTTTATTTTTTTATCTTCTTTTCTTTCTTACCCTTTCTGATCTCTAGAGAAGTTCTTTTATTCTATGATTCCCTTGTAAAGTACTTTTGTACCCGAGTTATTTCCTGTCTTTACCATACCTGGATTGTCTTCGTCTTCTATAATTTTCTCCAACGTTCTTATGTGTCTTATTGACATGTCTTTTCTATAAGTACTGGGTTTATTAGTGCTACCACACTAGTGAGCGGATCTCGGTCCGTAGGACCTTACACTTCAGTTCACCCATAATCCTTTGGAGAGATGCTTGTTTCGATCACCTCCACTACCTTAAGGTCAACTCGATAAAGTTTAGGATTTTCTACTACGACATTTTCACGACGTGAGTTATACGGTCGTTTAAACCTTTTGAGTCGTCACCGATGTTCTGACCTTTTCCAGTCAAAAGTAGGGTTAGGGTTTCTTTTCGTTATGGTTTCTTACGAGTTTGATGACGTGTTAACATGAGTAGAGTGTGCGATCGTTTCATTACGAGTTTTTAGAGGTTCGGTTCGAAGTCGTTATGCACTTGACACTTGAAGGTCTACAAATTCGACCTAAATCCTTTTCGTCTCCTTGGTCTCTAGTTTAACGGTTGTAGACGACTTAGTGACTTTTTTGTTATCTCAAGGTCTTTTTTAGATGAAGACGAAATAACTGATACGGTTTCGGAAACTGACACTCCTAGTGGTGTTTGACACTTTTTAAGACTCTCTACCCTTATGGTCTGGTGGACTAGACGGAGAATTCTTTAGACATACTTTCAGTCCTTCGTTGTGAATATTGACCTGTACCTTGTCGTCTCACCAAGGTTTAGCCCTTTCCTCATACAGTTCCGACATGTAACAATGGGACGAATAAATTGAATATACGTCTCATGTAGTACTCTTTACGACCCGACCTACTTCCTGTTCGACCTTAGTTCTAACAGTCCTCTCTTTAGTTATTGGAGTCCATACGTATACTGTGGTGGGGATACCGTCTTTAACTTCTTTTTGTTTTCTCGGAGAACTACTTTCACTTTCTCCTCTCACTTTACAACCGAATTTCGAGTTGTAAGTCTTTTGCTTCTAATACCGTAGGTCAGGGTAGTGAAGTACCCTTTATTTACCCCTTTGTCACCTTTGTCACCGACTGAAATAAAACTCCCCGAGGTTTTAGTTACGTCTACTACTGAAGTCGGTACTTTAATTTACTACGAATCAGGAACCTTCCTTTCAACACTGGTTGTAACTGTCGTATAATTTTCGTCTCTGTAAGGAAACGGTTCTTTCTAGGTAGAACAGTTCAATACAAAAAAGGTTACCAGTACATAGTTACACTGTCAACCCAATATTTCTATCGACTAGAGACTTCTTAACTACTAAAACTTGACATCACAACTTCTGAGAACCCTCAGGGAACCTGACGTTCCTCTAGGTTGGTCAGGTAGGATTTCCTCTAGTCAAGACTCACAAGTAACCTTCCTGACTATAACTTCGACTTTGAGGTCATGAAACCGGTGAACTAAACTTCTCGACTGAGTAAACTTTTTTAGGACTACGATCCTTTCTAACTTCCGTCCTCTTTTTCCCCTACCGTCTTCTACTCTACCAACCTACAGTACTGGCTGAGTTACTTGTACTCAAACTCATCTGAGGTCCTCAACCACTACCTGTCCCTCCGTACAACACGACGTCAAGTACCCCAACGTTTCAAAGTCTGTACTGCCGCACTGACTAGACTTGACTTCATTCAGACCTTTTGATCTTATTTTCTTCGAGTTTTTTACTTTTTCAATTTTTTTCATCACAACATGTGATTCTATTAAACTCGAGACTCCAAGTAAAAGTACTATTTGTCTCTCTCTTTTGAAAAAACATTTTGATCATGAAGATCTTTCTCTCGATACGAGAATCTCGAAAAGGGAATCCTAGGAAGACGAGAGTGATATCCAAGTTTGACTATTAAAGACTAAAGAGTACTTTTCTCGAACCGTCAACGGTGAGGTAGGAATGTTTGACTTTTCAGTTGAGAAGGACCTAGATATTTTCTCCTTCTCTGTGTCTCGTTTGACGGTGAGGGTTTCAACCTCTTTTCCGTTTATGACCTTCTCGGTGACAAATAGTCTTGTCTGGGAGTCCTCGTCTTTGACGGAGTTTTGATAACTCCCATCCTTTAGAATTTAACTACTTAATGACATCCGAGTTGTACCAGTTAAGATTGTCATTTTTTACGTCTGACTGGGGGAGTATCATATCGGGGGTATAAAACATTCAAAATGTAGATCACACGTACAAGTCATCGATTCAACACAGGTTGAGACACTGGGGTATCGGACATCGGACGGTTCGAGGAGACAGGTAGCTCTAAGAGGTCCTTTTTTATGACCTCACCGAACGGTAAAGGAAGAGGTAAATATATGTCTGCACACCGGTTCAAAAGTATTACTAATAATCTCTTTTAGCTGAATACGAAGACCGTCACCCTTCTCTTTTTCTGGGTAAAATGTTATGGGGTCTCCAGGAAGAAGTATTTTTCCGTTCGGAAGACCGCTTTGGTCCATTCCCCTTATATCGGATGACCCTATAATAGTCTCATATGACTTCCTTCCTTTTATGGGTTGAGGTCAGGTGAGATCGGTAAGACGGGTTGGATTCCCTTATCCTTTGTTTGTTTTGTTTTGTCTTTAAACACTTCAAGTATCAGATCTTCGCATTCGAGTGATCTTCTGCCTCTGGATTAGTATTCTGATATCTGAAGAAAGAGAAGATTTTGAATCTTGGGGTAATTATTTCATGATAATCATCAGGGAAAATGAACCATGTAGTACAGACCGACAGTTCTTTTTTTTTAATGTGTTTTTCATTTTTTTTTTTTTTTTATATATATATATATATATGTATGAAACTTGTCTCGTTCGTAGTCTTGATGTACGGTCCCTCCGACCCTAATAGTCTCGCTCTCAAAATTTTATTGACGGGACAGGAATTAACGAGTCAACACAGACTGAGAAACATTGGGGTACCTGATATCAGGTGGTCTAAGGAGACAGGTACCCTAAAAAGTCCGTTATTATGACCTCACCAAAAGGTAAAGGAAGAGATTATTACCACACTTATACTCTATTTATGTACGTCTTTTTAATTTGAGCTAAGAATAGATTGTGGTGAGTTTTTTTAATTAGACTTTACCTAGATTCTGAATTTATATCTGAGACATTATTTTTTTTTTTTTAAGGATCTTATATTGTCCTTTTCTTCGGGGAGTTATAAGTAGAACCGTTACTAAAAAAAAAAAAACTCACTATGACTTTGGTGTTCGTTGTTTTCGTCTTTAGTTTCATGATTTGTTGAATTCTTACTAAATAAAAAACTTTTACCATCCGATTTTTCGGTGATAAGGTACAATAGTCGTAGAATCAAAAAGAATTATAAGAAACCAATTTTGAGATTTTAATACCTTCTAAACCAATGGACATGTCGTAAAAATTTTACCACAAACTCAGAAATTGTCAATAAATTGAACAATTAACCTTGTCCAGATCTTCGAAGAGTCAAAGTCGTATTTTAACCTAGATCAATGGATGTAGTCATTCATTCGTTAAAAACTTGTAAACGACACGACATGACATAATCCATGACCTATATAGTTGAAGTCATTTTCTGAACCGAGGGTACTTAGAAATTTCAACTTACACCTAGGTTCGGAATCTGGTTTTTTTCATTTTACACCATAATATCAAATCATAAAAAGGACCGTAATAAAATATTAAATACAATAACATTATGAAAATCTTATAATAAGTATTAGTTCTTGTTACTTCATACATGTAAAAGAATTTGAAAATTTAAATGTCGGTCTAAAAATCTAAGAGAATAAATTAAATTTTACAATCTCTGTCAAAATAATTCCTTAAAACTTTTAACTAAGAGTAACGACGATACACATGTATTTCTTTAATCAAAGTTTTATAACCCTACAATCTTTGACGTAGTCAAGAACGAACACCAATTCTCATCTCGTCCGTCTAACTTTTGTGTCCTCATTCTCCTTTCAAAACCTCAATCATCCTCATAAGATATAGAACTAGTATCACTACTAATGTAACTATATACGTAAACAGTCTTCACCAACTTAACATTAGATTTTATTCAAAATAGTATATATTTAAAATATGGTTATATAAATAAATTTTTCTTTTTACACTCTGTCACGGTTCGACCTACTTAGAATTCGACCTTAGTTCTAAAGGTCCTTTTTATTGTTGGAGTCTATACGTCTACTGTGGTAAGATTACCGTCTGTTCCTTCTCCTTGATTTCTCAGGCAATTACTACCACTTTCTCTTCTTTTTCGACCGAATTTTGAGTTATAAGTTCCATCCTTGGACACCGAATTTTCCCGTCGGGTACGGTTCGGGAAGGAGGGAGGCAGGTAGAGACTCTGACACTCTCACGGAGAAGAGGTACTCTCTCGTAGAGGGAGGACAACGGTACATGGCCACGGACCACTTCACGACGACGACTGGGCACAGCTCGGACGACGGGACTTAAGACACCGATGACTGAGGTGGCGTGACGACCCGGCCCGGGTACCCTGTCACACGACGTCGGTAGCGTCGGGACGTCGGTCCCGAACACGGTAGGTGAACCACTGTGATGTCGTTTCACCGCCGGTTTCCGCTCCTGCTGGAGTCGAAGAAGTTATACCACCTCCCGAAGAAGCTGGCATCACGGTCGTAGCACCTCCTGTTCGACCACCTCCTGGAGTTCTGGGTCCTCTGTCTCTTCGTCTTTACCTTGGGCCACGTAATGTAGGACGCGTAGTGGTTCGGGACACTAGTATACTACTCGGACAGGAAGGGGTAGGTCGTACTGCTGTCGAGGATCCTTCAGTAGCTCCCGATGACCCGGGTCGTGTCGGTCGTGGAGTACGGGACGTCACTTCCATAGGTAATATCGTGACTACACTCACATCTACTTCAATTTCGAGACCGAATAGACTATTGTATATTCACACGTCACCAACTACACGGTTAATCCCAACGGTTTCGACTACAAATCTAGTTAGGGTTCTTGATATGACTATTACTTAGCCTTTTCTAGTGTTCCTCCAAGTGGTACCTCGACCGTTTCTTTCCGAAATAACCAGGACCGTAACTACACGGACGGGGTCTGTACTCGTGTCCGGTTGACCTCTACAGGACCTAACGACTGTGGGTACCATCGTGATATCCCGTGAGACCACAATTACGGGTACGGACACAATGGTCATTCGGGTAATCAGTCGTACCTTAGGTGTCTACCTAGAGACAATGACCAGTCCCTCTAAAGGTACCTTAACTTTTGAAGTAGTTACTTAGAAGAATGTACTGATAAATTCCTTACTGTGGTCCTAAACCTCTATTTTGTAAACGACAAGTCCCTAAACCATTACACCCGGACATGAGATACTCTATAAATGTAGCAAAACCACGATTTACACAACGACAACCACTCAGACTACCGTCGCATACCTTAGGTCTACCATAACTGGGTTTCCTTGGCCTTCTGCAGTTAACGTTGTACTATGTTAGAACCCGAAGGGGTTTCGTTTCTAGATACTTTCCTCTTAGAACCTCCAACTGACACTGTAGGGACGACGGTTGCTCTTCGTCGACTGGTTCAGGTTACGTGGTTCTCAGTTTCGGTTCTAGTAACGACTTCCACGGTCACCTGGTTGTTGAGGTCTTCGACTGTTCTAAAGGGATCACTCTTTATGGTACCAATAAGATCTAGAGATGAACTTACGACCTCATCACTGTCATAGAATGAAACTCATCGATTTCTTAGATTTAGTACAGTCGATACCGGTAAACTTGAAGTTTATACTTTCTCTAAGATTGATGGTGAACGAGTACAGACAAGTTCTCTCAAACCTTTCCTTTAAACCTTTTATACCATCTTGATAAGGGTAACATGGATGTCGTCTCAAGGTTCTGACCTATAGACTGTTTCTGTAACACGTGAGACCGAATCGATGTGGTACCTCGTGAGACGGTCCGTTTAATACCTGTTCCGGTACTTCACATTGGACCCTAACCTGGATTCTTGTCGACGGATACAATTTTGGTAGCTCTTTCAGAAGTTCCACATGTCACTTCGACCACACTGGAAGTGTATCTGGTCCGACACCGGCTGAAGAAGTGATGGGAAAAGTGGAGAAGGAGACGTCTGGATAGTGTTCAAATGTACATTGGTGTCTTTAGAGAAAGAGTACTGAATTATCTATTATCTGTGGTAAGAGTTGTTCAGTTAGGTTTAGTCGGGGAATTCCTTTTTTTTTTTTTATTCCAATCCCCTAGTATATATTCTATTATTCACTATCATCTTTAATCGGTACGGTCTTTCAGTAAACCCGTAAAACGGAAATTTATTATAT